>JAPYYJ010002758.1:0-12353 GCA_028533885.1 Nasua narica | reverse complement strand
AAAAATGACTGTCATGGGAATGGTAAGTATAGCTCTACTACACTTAACTCAGCTGAAAATCTAACTAAAACATTAAAACACCAATTACTCCCTCTGATGGCCAGAATTTTTATAACAGGGAGGGAGGATGACTTCAACAAAAATAGCTGGATTTATATGGTAAAAGCTCAGCCAGCACTTGAGCATTCCTTCATACAGACTCACCACCTCAGTGTTTGCCAAAGCCTGGCTTTTCTCTGCCTTGATCCCGAGTGAATTTATCAAGTTTGTGTAGGAAGCTCCCAGATTCCTGGTTTCACCCCTATTTTCAATGTGACCTTCCAGCCCTACTCAGACACTTCTCATCTCTAAGAAAACTAATTTCTACCAGAGTGTGATGTTGGTAACAGTTTAAGGATCACCTTTTTACCTGTCCTAGGGGAGTCGCAATTTAACAGGACTAAAAATTCTAAGCTAATCAGGTAGCAGAACAGTGTCTAGTGTGTGCTACCTTTTGTGTCAGAAAATATGTAATAATCTACTTTCATTTTCAAAAATAAACAATGAAAGGATGAGACGAAAATCTAGTAAAATAGCTACCCATACAGCAAAGGAGGAAACTGGGTAAAAAGAATAGGTATGAAGGCAAAACTTTTCTGAATCCTTTGTTATGTGGGGGTGTTTTTCTTATTTAAAAGATTTTATTTATTTATTTGAGAGAGAGAGAGAGAGAGGGAGAGAAAGCACGAACAGGGGGAGGGCCAGAGGGAGAAGCTCCCTCTCCAATTCAGGGCTTGATCCCAGGAGCCTGGGATCATGATCTGAGCCAAAGGCAGACATCTAACCAACTGAGCCACCCAGGCTCCCTGTGTTATATGGTTTTGACTTTGGAACAGAGGTATGCTAGAGCTAGGTCACACCAACTAGCAGGAGCCAATTATTAAGTTCGCAAGAATTCTACCAGCCATCATTAAAATTTAAATTACATTAACTTAATATTAAATAAATTATATCAAAATAAAGATAATAAACACTAACAACTCCTCAATCTCTAATTATTTTACTACATTTTACTATTATTTACACTACTGCAATTATTGTATCTGTATGGTAGAAATAAATGGTGTGCTATTGTGTACCCCCCAAACTCTGTATTCAGTGATATAATATTGGTAGCTTGAAATCAGTCATCGTGGTAACACTTACACCATAGAAATTGGCAAAATCAGGGCTTTTATTCCAGGGATCCAGTTGTTAAATATTTATCAGCACACTTGCTTTGGAACCATTTAATAGTTTACATAATTTAAATGTAAAAGTAAATTTTAAGAAGAGTAATCAATAAAAACAAAAAACGAACTGAAATAAACAAATTTATCAAACATATATTATTTAGCTACCATAATAATTGAAAGAAAAGTTATTTCAAGTGACTTTAAATCTTTTTTTTTTAAAAGATTTGTTTCAGAGAGGAGAGTGCACATGAGCAGGGAGGAGGGGCAGAGGGAGAGGGAGGGAATCTCAAGCAGACTCCCCATGGAGTACAGAGCCCAATGTAGGAATTTTGAAAAATGAACATCAGTGAGCTGTGCACAATTTCAAGTGGCCTAATACAGGTATAATTGGAGCCCTTGGAGGAAATAAGAGAGATGTGGGAAGGAAGAAATATTTGAAGAAATCATGGCCAAAATTTTTCCAAATTTGATGAAAACTATAAACCATTGTTCTAAAAAGTTCAATGAACTATAAGCACAAGAAAAAAATATACCACAGAATATAGTCAAATTGCCCAAAACCAGTGATAAAGGGGAAAACTTTTAAAACAGAGTTTGAAGGGGAAAAAAAAAGGCATGTTATATCCTGAGAAAAAAGAAATATCTTTCATATACCCCCAGTCCGTGTAATTTTATCATTGGAAATAAGGTAAGCAAGAAAGAGAATGGAGAAATATCTTTGAAGTACTGAAAGAAAAAAACTCTCAACTTAGAATTCTGTATTGCAGTAAAAATATAGTGAACATATCTATCATTCCCAAAAGGTTACTCATCCATGAGTCCTAATAAATCCTCCTTCATGCCAATCCTTGCCATTCCCTCCTCCTGTATCCCCCAGCAATCATTGATCCTTTCACTCTCATTATATATTAGTTTGAACTTTCTAGAAGTTTATATAAATGCAATCATATAGTATGTATGCTTTTTGTCTGACTTATTTCACAGGGCATAATTTTTTCAGATTTTTCCATGTTGTTGCATGTGTGACTAATTCACTCCTTTTCCTTGCTGGATTGTATTCCATTTTATGAATTTGCCACAATCTCTTTATCCCTTTGTCTGTTTGTGGACACTTTGAGTTGTTTCACTTTTTGGCTATTACAAATAAAGCTGCTATGAACATTACTATATGACACATGACTTCTTTTAGGTTGAATAATTACCTGAGAGTAGAATGGTTTCATCATATGGTAGGTATATATTTAATATTTTATGAAACTAGCATAAAAGCTGTTTTTGAAAATTTCTTAATGACCTAGGGAGGTAAGAATAATTACTCCTCTCTTTGAGATGAGGAAATTGAGTCTCAGAGATATCACGCTCGTTTGTTCAATGTTACTCAGTGGTAAAATAAAAAATAAACCTTGTTCTCCCAACTCTACACTTAGAGAGGCTTCAAACAGCCATCTACATTCCTAAAAACCTAAAATCTCACCACTTATCTTTCTAATACATTGTTTCAAGATCAATACATTGTTACAAGAGAAATATGAGCTTGGAGACTTGCCATTAGGACCATGCTTCAAATTCCATGAAACTTTAATCTACAAGATGATGAGTGACCCAAGGGTTCCATGGTCAAAGAAGTTTGGGAAGGCTGAACCCATTAACCAACCCCCATGTAATTCATCCTTCGCATTGGAATATGAAGGAGATGAGAAATTCTATACTAACAAAAACCATTTATATCGGGCTCCTTGCTCAGTGGAGAGCCTGCTTCTCCCTCTGCCTAGGCTCTGACAAATAAATAAATAAAATCTTTTTAAAAAATCCATTTATATTTGTTTAATCAAGTATTTTCTAACCATTTTTGAACATAGAACTTTTTTTCCTTTGGCTATGACTTTTACCAGCTAGAGCTTTTAACTTTTATTAGGCTATTATAAACTTTATAATAAAACTGCCTTAGAGATATAATAAACTTTGACAAAATTAGAGTTAGGACTTGCCAGTAAGAATAACAGTACAATCCCTTTCACCTGGCTTTTCAGGCTTCATGAAAGAAACAAGTAGAGCCACAAGTCTTGGAGCAGTAACACTCTTGCACCCAAGTTCTTGCACTGATTGCCTAGACATCAGAATTTAAAAATTTTGTTTTTATACTGAATTGAAATCTATTGGGGCTTTTTAATATCAAGCTGAGTTAGTCTCTGACATTCTGAACTTCCCCAAAGACAATATTTACATCCAAGCCACTTCAGAGTTCATGAACAAACTGTCCAAACTGGAAGGACATGTCTTTTCTTGGGTCCTGCAGATTATGGGGCCTCGTGTCATGAAGCAAAGTGGAAAGTCAAGAACAATTTGTTGACCTCAACTGCCTTTTCTCTGCAGGAACAAAATTCTATTAAAAACTATATTCCAGGCGTATTTGTACTTTAGGAACAAGGCACCAAATTTTGATCTAGACTGCCCAGATTGCCCCTTGCAACTGCCACTGTCCTTGTTGACTGTGACTCCTTTGTTAAAAGAATTTGCCCCAAATCAAAATAGAAAGCATTGCAAAACCTAGAAAGAATTCGTTTACCTACTCTTCTTGTCCACCTACACTGTCAGAGACTTCACGGAGTGATGGCCAGCAGACAGCAGGATGGCAGAAGGTGGGATAGAAAGAAACTCTCTATGCAGGTTATTCGCATTTGCCCCTGTGGACCCGTTCTCTATATTATCCAGCCTGTCCTGTGCCCACAGAGGCTGGCTTTCATGGGCTGCATCACTCCTGCTTCCTCTCTCTCTGGCTTCGGATGGGAGCAGCCAATGGGAAACACCAATAGACCCCTTCTGCCATCCCTGTGCGCCCTCTTTCCTGGCTGTGCTCCGGCTGGGGTTGCCTCCTCTCAGGCGACCACCCTCCCACAGCTCTGTTCAGTTCCCCTCCCCCTGACCCCTCCAGGCTGAGGGACAGCAGTGGCTTCCCAGTGTTGCTCACCCTAGGGTGCCTCAGCATCCCTTATTTTTTCTCTTGACCCTGATCCTACTTCTGCCAATAGTCCCTTTATTAAAGTTCACCAGTTATACCTTAGAACGTGCCAATTGCTTCCTGCCTGAATTCTGACACATTACACCTGTTCTGATATTAAAATTAAAATTCCTACCAAATCTTTTAATATCATATCATGTTTAGGGGCACATGGGTGGCTCAATTGGTTAAGTAGCAGACTCTTGATTTCAGCTCAGGTCACGATCTCAGGCTCATGAGATCAAACCCTGCCTGGAGCCCAGTGATGGGCTCCCCACTGGGTGTGGAGCCTGTTTGGGATTCTCTCTCCCCCCTCCCTCTGCCCCCTCATCCCCTTTTGCACGGGGGGGGGGGAGGGTGTCTCTCTCTCTCTAAAAAAAATCATGTTTTGCTTAAAAGTTGTGATACAAAAGTCTTTCAAATTAGATGTCCTGCTTTGAAAGGGGAATTTAAAAAAAAACATAAACATTGAACATAAGTGAAGTTACTTCATACTAAAATGATGAATCCTAACTTTTTCTCAGTGAGTTTTGGGAAAGCATTTTAGTTACTTAGACTGGCTGTCAAGTGTATCTTGTCTCCTAACTTTACAAAGTGTACTCAGGAAAAGTTCTGGGACATGCTGGCCCCAATCTAGACCATCTTCTCACCCTTACCTGGGCTTGCAACTCCTCTGGATAAAGGACAGTCAGGGGGCGCCTGGGTGGCTCAGTGGGTTAAAGCCTCTGCTTTCGGCTCAGGTCATGATCCCAGGGTCCTGGGATCAAGCCCCACATCGGGCTCTCTGTTCGGCTCAGGTCATGATCCCAGGGTCCTGGGATCAAGCCCCACATCGGGCTCTCTGCTCGGCGGGGAGCCTGATCCCCCCTCTCTCTGCCTGCCTCTCTGCCTACTTGTGATCTCTCTCTCTCTGTCAAATAAATAAATAAAATCTTTAAAAAAAAAAAAAGGACAGTCAGTTTGCTTCACTGTTTCTGAATCACATCTGCTAAATTGGGGCAAGTCAGAAGAGCTGGTGCTATTCTACTCCATAACTTTTTCCAATTCTTTTTTTTCCACTTCGCCCCCTATTATCTTGCCTACGCATTTCTGTTTCCTATTAGGAGAATTTGTTGTCTTTTCCCTTTCCCCCTTCCCTCTTGTCTCAATAACCAAAATCCCAAGGCTCTAAGTCTCAACCATGTGGATTCCTGTGCATAATGGTAATGTGTAACTAATGGGAGCTAGAGTTCTCAAGTTTGCAAATATTTTAATTTAAAAAAATACATTTGAGTGAATTCAAGTTTACTCCCTCAAATAACATAACTCTCAATCATCTAAAATTCACAACACTTCCTTGAATGGGAGGAAAAGATGTGGAATTACCACTAATGTATCAGGAATTAAGCACCACGGTCAGTATTGCCTCTCCATTACTGATCCACATTTAATAGCTCCGGCCATTACAAATAATTGTAGTGTTTTACTTCTGCACACGCAAAAATTGCTCTTGATTCGTTAAAATCTGGGCATGCCTGTGGGAGTGTCACATATTTAAATGTCATCCATCAAGTGAGTTGTAGTACAAAAAGGTTAAGCACAGCTGCTCCAGGGAACAACTAAGACAAATCCCATTACTGTAGGAAATCCCCAGTGAAAGCTTTGGTACAATTTAAGAGAGAAATTCTCTATTATAATAATTACATTACTATATGCATGATCTTGAATGGATCCTGTCTTACCCGCTAAAGATCATCTCCCCTCCTTCCCCCTTCAACATCTGCTTATTGAAGCCATTTTTTTCCTATAGCATCTGAAAAAATTCCATACAGGCCAAGGTTGTTAACTCCCCCCATTTTGCTTCATCTCTTACTTCTCTCAAGTGAAACAAAGAAAATCACCCTACTTAAAAGTAATTTCTACCCCCAACCTGGGGCTCGAACTCACGACTCTGAGATCAAGAGGTACCATGTTCTACTGACTGAGCCAGCCAGGTGCCCCACCGTATTTTCAGTCTTTTGAATTCATCAGTCCAGACTTTCTGATGTTGACAAACAATTGTCTGAACATAATGTGTACGTTTACATTAATGTTTTCAAGCAAAAAGTAAAATGCAATTTAATGGGACACAGTATTAAAATGCTAGGTTGTGTCTGCACTCACCGTGCAAAGGAATACGCTCCTAAGACTAGAGATACATATGCTTCTTGTCTTGTGGACTGGGGGACTGAGCCTCTTATTGTTATTTGGGCTCTCAGATTTTTTTTTAAAGATTTTACTTATATGAGAGAGAGAAAGAGAGAGAGCACGAATGGGGGAGGGGCAGAAGAAGAAGAAGCAGACTCCCTGCTGAGTGCAGAGCCACACACAGGGCTCAGTCCCAGGACCCTGGGATCATGACCGGAGCCCAAGGCGCACGGTTAACCAACTGAGCCACCCAGGTGCCCTTTGAGCTCTTGGATGAACGCTTCTCTCTCCACCCTTGATTTTAGTGGCTTTGACATCTCAAAAGAACAGGTGGAGGCGAGGGAATGGGTGAAGGAAAAGTTACAAATAAATAAGTGGAAAATGTATTCGGCCTTATTTTGTATAATCACCTATGTACATGTCAACTCACTACCTATAATTTGGGTTTTTTTTGGTTTGGGTTTTGGGTTTTTTTTAAAGATTTTATTTATTTATTTGACAGAGAGAGAGAGATCACAAGTAGGCAGAGACGCAGGCAGAGAGAGAGGGGGAGGCAGACTCCCTGCTGAATAGAGAGACCGATGTGATGTGGGGCTTGATCCCAGGACTCTGAGACCATGACCTGAGCCGAAGGCAGAGGTTTTAACCCACTGAGCCACCCAGGTGCCCCAATTAATTTGTTTTTAAATGATAAATTTAGAGACTA
This sequence comes from Nasua narica, assembly GCA_028533885.1. NCBI lineage: Eukaryota > Metazoa > Chordata > Mammalia > Carnivora > Procyonidae > Nasua > Nasua narica. The sequence goes on along the minus strand of JAPYYJ010002758.1, from coordinate 5,269 downwards.
TTAAATGATTCATTTTCACAGGGAGAGCTATTCTTCTCCTCGGTATTCAAGAGGAACCTGCAAGTCTCAAGTTGAAAAGCGTTCAGGCAAATGGTTTCCAAACTTGAGTGTGTGGTTTTGTTTTCTCCACTGGAGGATATCAGGCACTACAGTTGTGAGAAGGACTTGGTGGGGCCTGGCTTGACTGCCTGCAGCAGAGACCTGGGAAGAGTCCATTCTGGAAGGAAGGCCCTGGCCAGGGAAGGCCAGCGAGGTCGGCACCACTGAGCAGCAAACTCTGGGAAGGGTCTAATGTAGCAGGCAGAATACAGAAAACTGCACCCAGCTGATCACGTTACAGGTTGGAGGCGGTTGTTGGGCACAGCAGTTCACAGCAGAGAGGGCCCGCAGAGCGTAGCCCCACAAGAACATGGCTGTGGGAGATCAGGAAGGAACAAGTTTCACAGAGCTACATACCTGGCTGGGAGCACACAGGATACCAGGCCCTGCAGCATCTGGTAAGAGAAAGACAGGGCCAGCCCTAAAGGCACTGATACCAGGTGCAAGAACCAGAAGAGATCTATTTGCAGAACTGGGTAAAAAATGGGAACCGGGGCTCAGAAATGGATCTTGTTATCAAGGTGGAACATGAAGGCAGGTAAGAGAAGCAAGAAAGCTAGCAATGCAAAATACAGAGTTTCACAACAGGACTCATTATTTCCTTCTACTTAAAGTCGGATTTGATCCTAAAAGAGAAGGATCTTCTCTTCTCTCTTCAGACCTGCAGAAACTTCTTCCTCTGGGCTAAACAAAACAAAACAACCAACAAAAAACCCCAGTGCCCTGACCTTGTCTATGACACTTAATATTAGACAGGATTCTTGAAGGGACGTGACAGAAATCCAGTTAAAATTAGCTTGAAGCGACCACCATAAAAGGAATTTATTGGTTCGTGTAAGTAGAAGGCACAGGGGTAGACCTGGCAGTTATAAACACTGCTGGATCCAGGGGCTTCAATACTCCCTCAGATTCTCCTCACAATCTTTCACTTCTACTCATCTCTACATCATCTTCTACTCAAGTGGTGGATTAATAGATGTTTTAGCAACTAAGCCTTGGAAGAAAAGCAGTATTATGTATGTACATACATACACAAGCTTATTGTAAATTTTATTTATACAAAGGACTTACAAATAACAATAAAATATACAATACTCTTCACATAAATTTGATATAGCTACTTTCTCCTCACAGAATGCTTTTGCTGATTTTCGCCAAACTTTCGCAGCTATGGCCAAATGAATGCGTATTATTCTGAGCCGAATGTTAGTTGATATTTTCAGTTACGGGAAAAATAACGCTGTGAACTGAATTGTGTCCCCCACCAATTCATGTGTCGAAGCCCGTTATGGTCCGACCGTCTGTGAGACACAATGGGAAGGCTGTCATCTGCAAGCCAGGAAGGGGGCCTGGCACTTTGATCTCAGATATCCAGCTTCCAGAACTCTGAGGGAAAAAAAATGTCTGTTGTTGAAGTCACCAGGCTAAGGTATTTTTGTTTTAGCAGCCTGAACAGACTAAGACAAACCCCTAGCCACTAACATGACTCTATTTGGAGATTAGGTCTATAAAGAGGTAATTAAGGTTAAAAGAGGTCATAGCAGTGGGCGCTAATCCTACAGGATTAGTGGCTTTATGAGAAAAATAAAAGATCTCTCTTTTTGTGCGTGTGAACAAAGAAGGGATTGTGTGAGCACATAGCAAGATGGAGGCTGCCTAGAAACCAAGAGAAGAGGTTTCAAAATAAAACCTATGTTGCCAGCATATTGATCTGGGACTTTCCAGCCTCCAGAACCAGGAGAAATAAATTTCTGTTGTTTAAGCCACCCAGTCTATATAGTATTTTGTTTGGCAACTCAAACCAACTAATCCAGACAAGAAAGATGAAAGTGAAACAATTAATACAGATGTGGGAACTCCACTCTTTTTGCAATGAGTGACTTCTTTGCTGAATCAGACAATAGTTATTGAATACTAGAATAATATTTCCTCATTTCTTTGTGCTATTTATAACGTCTTAAGACATGGCACACTTTTATGTTTAATCAGCATAACATTTTCTCTGTAACTTTGTTAAATCTAGAAACAGAATTAGCAAACTATGCCCTGTGGTCCTAATCTGGCCTGCTGCTTATTTGTTTATTTATACTTTTTATTTTTTTATTTTTTCTAATCTTTTTTTTTTTTTTTTTTTTTTGACAGAGAGAGAGCTCACAAGTAGGCAGAGAGGCAGGCAGAGAGAGGGGGGAAGGAGGCTCCCTGCAGAACAGAGAGACCGATGCGGGGCTCCATCCCAGGACCCTGAGATCATGACCTGAGCCAGAGGCAGAGGCCCCAACCCACTGAGCCACCCAGGTGCCCCAATATATATTTTAATTTTTAAAAAAGATTTTATTCAGGGGCGCCTGGGTGGCTCAGTGGATTAAGTCCTCTGCCTTCAGCTCGGGTCATGGTCTCGGGGTCCTGGGATCGAGCCCCGCGTAGGGCTCTCTGCTCGGCGGGGAGTTGCCTCCTCCTCTCTCTCTGCCTTCCTCTCTGCCTGCTTGTGATCTCTCTCTCTCTCTGTCAAACAAATAAATAAAATCTTTTAAAAAAAGATTTTATTCATTTATTTGAGAGAGGGAATGTGAGAGAGAGGATGAACATGGGGAGGGGTGAAGAGAGAGGGAGAAACAGAAGCATACTCCCCGCTGAGCAGGGATTCCCAGACTTGGGGCTCCATCCCAGGACCATGGCATCATGACCGAGCCAAAGGTAGCTGCTTAACCAATTGAGCCACCAAGGTGCCCTATTGCTTGTTTTTTTAAATAAAGTTTTATTGGAGCACAGCCACATTTGTTCATGTATTGTCTATAACTGCTTTTGCACTGAATTGGCTTAAACAAGTAGTTTTGACAGATGATATGGTCTGCAAAGCCTGAAATGTTTACCATTTTCCCCTTTACAGAAAATGTTTGCTAACCTCTGGTCTAGAAAATCAACAAAATAATAAATTAAGCCTTGATTTGTAGTGTTTGTCAATTCCTATTGTGTAAATATTCCCACCATGCTGATTTCAACCTATCAATGTAAATGTCATTGATCACAGATTTGGAAGGAAATTTAGTAACACACCATTATATAGTATTCCATCATTTAAGAATCAAATTGATAACCCTGAGAGCATAGATAATAATAAAATGTAGTAAAACAATTAGGAAATGATGAGTTTTAGATATGTATTCCCTTTGTATACGATACTACATATGGCTTTCACTTAATGGTAAGTTCATATCACTTATTTTATTATTATTTTTAAGATTTTATTTATTTATTTGACAGAGAGAGAGATCACAAGTAGGCAGAGAGCCAGGCAGAGAGAGGGGGAAGCAGGCTCCCCGCTGAGCAGAGAGCCTGATGTGGGGCTCGATCCCAGGACCCTGAGATCATGACCTGAGTCAAAGGCAGAGGCTTTAACCCACTGAGCCACCCAGGCGCCCCCATATCATTTATTTTTAAATAGTGGCTACCTTTAATGACTGGCTCACAGATTGCATGAAAACTTAACATTTGGCTCTCACAAGCCAGTTGGAGCTGGCTTCAGCACACCATCATCTGCTTCTTTTGGCATTTTGACTTCACACTCTTCTTCTGGCAACAGACTCCTTCTGGCTAGAAAGTTGGCAGCTGGTGGCCCCAAGCCCACATCTTACAGCCTATCATAACAGAGATACAAAACTCCTGACCCTCAAACACATAATCGCATTAGTCCCTGGACCAATTACTCTGGATAGAAGACTAGGGTGGGTACAATGACAGATAATCTAAGATCAGATAGAATCAGAGAGGGATTGGTTCTTTTTTTGTAAAAAGTGGTTTTAGGCATAGAAAAAGAAACTAAAATTAGTTCCTTGCAATCGTACTTGTTTAACTCCAAATGTTTGTCAATGTTGAAATGTGGTACCAATAACTAAATACAATACCTGATTGAGTTCTATTTGGGACAAAGCACAAGGGAGGGAAGTACTGCTCTAGACGTGTTCATCATTATTCTACCAATGCAGCTTTAACATGCACCCCCTGTCTCAAAATTTATTAACCCCTTTAATCTGGCTCATGGTGACACTTTAGTCAATATAAACACCCAACATTCTTCTTGAGATCTGCTCTTAAGGTATTTTCCCCATGATCTGCATTTGAAAAAAAAAACACCAAAACCCAACAAACAAACAAACAAAAAAAACCTGACCTTTTTTTAGTCCCAATGTGGAAATTTACATTTCTTTACCCAGTTGTTATTTATTTCAACCCACTTTATCAATCACTTGAGACATTATAATATTTTGATTCTCTTATCTGGTATGTCATCAATTTCCACAAGCTTTATTTTGCTTGTAAATTATAATTATTTATGATTTCCATGTCTTCATTTTAGTCATTGTTAATTCTTTAGTAGGAGAGATTCCTTTGAGATACTACTGGAAGCTTCTTTTTTACATTGCCATCTATCCATTAAACAATTCTCTTTTACAGTGAGTATTTAAATAATTATAAATCCAATCCATGTACCATTATTGTGTGTAAGTTCTGTCTTGTGCATAAAGATATCAGGAGGGACCAGTCATAAGGCAATTATATTTAATTCTTTGAACAATAGTCTAGAGGAATTATTATGCAATTAATATGATTATGATTTTGTCTCTTGTGAGAAACAAATAGGATTAGCAATTTATGATGTTGACTATGGGTCCAAAGTAGGTCATGGTAAGATCTGTAAGTCCCTTTCCAGAAGATAAAAATCTAGATGTCGTAAAAATGAGAGAGACCATATAATGATTTTGCCAAATTTCCATGAAGCATTCTTGAATAAAAAACAGAGTGAGGGACTTTCCCACTGAAACTGCCTAAGGAGTTGACAGTAGGTGGTGATGTTTCCACTGCTCACTATTTCTGCCCTAGGGCTCTTAATAAAGGGGATCAAATATCTCCCTTCCTTGTGGCACTCGCCTATGTCCATGGAGTTCCTGTGTGTTCGTGGGTGGTAAGGATCATTGTTGGCAATGGGTAGGGAGTGGTCTCCCTAACTACATGTATATTCTGATGAAGAAATTCATCCATAGTAAAATATCTTAAAATACTTTGAATAAAATCTGTTGTAATTAACAACGTCTTAGAGAAAAACAAGGATAGTAGAAAAATTACTTAAATTATTTATTTCTTTAAGAAAATAAAAGGGCAACTTTTTTTTTTT
>JAPYYJ010002757.1:0-12354 GCA_028533885.1 Nasua narica | reverse complement strand
CCTCTCCACTTCTCTGTATGTTTGAAGGTTTCATAATAAGATATTCTTTTAAAAATAGTCTCGGGGCGCTTGGGTGGCTCAGTGGGTTAAAGCCTCTGCCTTCGGCTCAGGTCATGATCTCGGGGTCCTGGGATCGAGCCCCACATCGGGCTCTCTGCTCGGTGGGGAGCCTGCTTCCCCCTCTCTCTCTGCCTGCCTCTCTGCCTACTTGTGAACTCTCACTCTCTGTCAGATAAATAAAATCTTTAAAAAAAAGTCTCAACTTAGTGATAACTACCAGTCCCCCCCAACAGGCACTTGTGGTGGTAAAGTAGAGTCAGAAAAGTTGTGTATTTGCCCCAAAGTGAAAGTTGAAGGGGAATGGGCAAGAAGTAAGGTTTATGGGTCAGACCCTTTGGGTACATTCCTTCATATAATCTCCCCCTCACAACTCTGTTAGGTTAATGCCACCTTAACAGTGTGACTGAATTTAGCATCCCTAATCCTTAGACAAAGTGGTATTGCATGCCTCCTGGTGGAGTGTATGGGAAAGTACAAATCATCATTGAAGTGGACCTCCCGCCAAAAATGTTGAACCTGAATCTTAATCATGAGGCAGCAGTCGAGGACTGAACGTAGATCTTCTACCAGACAACAGGCCTGGATACGTCAAAACTGCCAATATCATAAAAGACAAACTTTTGTAAAGACAAGTGTATTGCTTTAAATTAAAGAAGACTAAAGAGATAGGACATCAAAATGCAATGGCTGAACTTTGATTGGATCTTAGATTCAACAAAGGCAGGCTGAAAAAAGACTCTATGGGGACAATCAAAAACTTTCAAAACAGACAATGTATTAGATAATATTTTTGGTTATTGTAAATAGTGCTGCCAAGAGTATTTATGAAGAGGTTTTATTTACATTCCTTTTTGCAATTATTTCGGTTATGTATAAATCTCAAAGTAGAGTTGCTAGTAGTTGTATGTTTAAATTTTCAAGGAATTAACTGTTTTCCACAGCAACTGTACCATTTTACTTTCCCACCACCAACATACAAGAGTGGCTATTTCTCTATGGCCTTGCCAACACTTACTACTTTATTGTTTGTTTTTGTTAGGGTCATCTCAGTGGATGAGAAGTGATACTACACTGTGGTTTTAATTTGCATTTCTTTCATGACCAATGATGATGTCAAACATCTTTTTATAAGCTTGCTGGCCACTGCATAGTTTTTTTGAGAAATGTCTGTTCAAGGGCATATGTTTTCTCAGGATTTTATTTTTAAGTAGTCTCTACACCCAAAGTGGGGCTCAAACTCACAACTGTGGGATCAAGAGTCACATACTCTACTGACTGAGCCAGCTCGGTGCCCCAAGGATGTATGATTTTTACTATATCACTAATGATGTATTTTAAAATGAAGGGATTAAATTTTGTATTACTGTTTCTGAATAGAATTTTCTCTTATTATGGATGAAAATTAAAATGTCAAAATGGGGGGCATCTGGGTGGCTCAGTCAGTTAAGTGTTGGACTCTTGATTTCAGCTCAGGTCGTGATCTTAGGGTCATGAGATCAAGTCCCATGTCAGGCTCCACGCTGAGCATGGACGGAACCTGCTTGAGATTCTCTCTCCCCTCCACCTCCCCGCAATCATGTGCTCGCTCTCTCAAATAAAATCTTTAATAAAAAATTTCAAAATGTTATCTTATTGCATTAATTAAGGTAACTGTAGCTGCTATAACAAATGAATCCTTAAATGTTTGATGACTCAAACACAATTGAAGTTTCTTTCTTGTTCAAAGAAAGCCCGACATGTTCAGTAAATGGCTTTCTCAAGCAGCAATGCAGACACTGAAGCTCCCTTTATATGTGCTCTGTCACCTTCAGCTCAAGGTTTCCAAGGAGTCACTGGTCCGGTATTGGTAAAAAGGGTTGCTGACGCAGGGCTGAGGGCCCAGTGAGGCTGGAGACTATGCATCAGGGGCAGCAATTTATCTTATTTTTATTTTAAGTATAGAGATGGAGAAGGCTCACAGTTAGATTAATCCCAGGTAGACTTTGTGTGGTAAATGCTATAGAAAGATAAGAAGCAGAGAGGCTGAACTGGCTGGCAAGAATGTAAGTGAGTGTTGCATCACGGGGTACACACACAAAAACAGAAGAGTAACAGTGCAAGAGAGTGAACGGACCGGGGAAAGGTATGGAGAGATCAGAGGGCTGAACAAAGTCAAGGTGTAAACTTGTGAGGGACCTGGAGGGCAAGCAGATTGAGGGGAGTGTACAATGCATCAAAGCTTAAGATTCCTAAAATGGTCTACTTCAGGATGACAATGAAAAAACAAAGGTGTGGCTATGGGAGTGGGTGGCCAATAGGGGGTAGGATTTATAGCAGCTCTGATCTAAGACAGGCAGGAGGCCTTGAGGTTAGGGTGTTGGTTAGTTAGGTCATCCACAGAAATGTTGAAATGTCCCACAGGTCAAGGCACTAAGTAAACAAAGGAGAGTGCACAGAAAGGGTATAAAGTAATGTAGCCTATATTTTAAAGACGGATAGTTATCACAGGACTCTCTCAGAGAAAGAGTTCAAACTGGCTCTAGGCATGGCAGTGTCTCTGGGGGAAAAGCCAAGTTACAGTTAAGGCAAAGAGGTAAAGGAACATTCTAAAGAATGTGGGAATGACAGGGAATTTTATCTGTATTGGAACACAGATTCCTGGAGGAAAGAATGGAAGGAGGAAAAATCAGATTGGAGGGAGCTAAAAGCATGGGAATTTCTATCACCATATCAGAACTAGATAACGTGAAAATGTTTGGCCTTCAAAATGCCTAGATATGCTGGATCAAATCTAACAAACATTTTCAGATTCAGAGCTAAACTTGCAAGACAATAAGGGAATCTCCCAAGGAACACAAGTAAAGAGGGACTGAAAACCAGGACAGTAAGAGGACGCTTATGCTGGTCCTAGCTCAGCAATCCAAAGGTTTGGATTTTAACACTAGGAAGGGAGGCCATAGGCCCATGTAAGGCAGGGAGTTAAAATTTAGACTCTGCATGAACTCAGGACCCTCCAAATGTTAAGCTTGAATGAAAATGGATGAAAAGATGGATTAAAAAAATCTTTCTTGGTCTGGCTTCTGAAAAGAAAAAAAAAAAACTTCCCCTGAGAATAGGTAACCATGGGCATTCCTTCACAGGGGTTTGGTGCTCAAATGTATTCTATCTCAATAGTCTGGGACCTCAAGTTGAGAAATTACATGAAAAAGGGTTTCTGTCCAGGCATTTTAATACTGCAAAAGAGGGGGATGATGGGTGTTAGAATACTTAGCAATCTGCCACTTCAGTCTACATTTTTGTTAAAGAGAAATATGATCAACACAACACTTTCGAGGATAATAAAGGATTACATTAACATAAAATTGGGGGTAAACATGGACTCAAAATACAAGATCAAGAGAGAAAAGGAATAATGTAAAATTTCTAATATCATCCCTGTTCAAAATGCATGTTCTAGAGCTGAATTCCATTTAATGAACATTTGGGGTTTAGAGGAACCAGTTAAATGACACTACAAGGAAGCAAACAAACACACTTAGTGTGGGACATTTCACAGGACAACTATTTCTGCAACAAGTCAATGGCATAAAAACATTAAGAGAGATTTAGGAGACCTAAAACTAAAAGTAAAGGGCACCGGGTGGCTCAGTTGGTTAAAGGTCTGCCTTCGGCTCACGTCACGATCCTGGGGTCTTGGGATGGAGTCCCACATCAGGCTCCCCGCTTGGTGGGAAGCCTGCTTCTCCCTCTCCTCTCCCTCTGCTCCCCAACTGCTCCTGCTCTCTCTCTCTCTTTCTCTCTCTCTGTCTCTCTCCCTTTCTTCCTCTCTCTCAAATAAATAAAATCTTTTTTAAAAATTTAAAAAATTAAAAATAAAACTAAAAGTAATATTTGAACCTTGTTGGATCCTAATTTGAATGAACCAATTATAAAAGACATTTTGAATATAACTGAAGAAATCTGATTAATTGGTGCAATGTGGCACTGTGATTAAGCAATCAGGTTTTTAGAGATGTATCCTGGGTGTATAGGGAAAAAGACACTTGCCTCAGATTTACTTTATAATCTAACAAAGAAAACAAGAAGGAAAGAGAAAAATATGGCAAATATTGATAATGAATGATGGGTATATGGGTGTTAATTGTACTCTTGTTTCTACTTTATGTATGTTTAAAAATCTCAAGGTCAGAATTCAAAATTATTTAGAGAACACATGAACAAAAATGCTTAAAGAGCACTAGTGTAGCATGTAAGTTACACTAGAAATTTCTTATTCTTCCCAATGTGGAAGCCCAATTGATGTTTTTCTGCTTCTATTATAAAATGCCAGAATCAGGAAAAACACTCTGTACCCTGAGATAAATCAGCAATGACGAAGTCACCTCACTAGTTCCAGTCCCCAAGAAAAATTTTAAAACTAAGTAATATACTAGTGTGGACTCCCTAATAAAAAAAATGGTGTCATCCCTTTTAGAATACAAATGTCTAAAATAATGTCACAATCTTCGGGGATATGGCTAACATGAAAAAAAGTTACTATTTTCCACTATTAACAGATAAATGAAACTGGTGACTTCATGGGCGTCTTACCTTTCTTTTAAAAACCTGAGATTCCTTTAAATGCCAAACAAATATTTGACTTGATCTTCCTAAAATCTGACTCCTTTGTACCTTTAAAAAAGAAAAAACAGCCTACTGAAATATAATTCATGTACTATAAAATTCACCCACTTACGCGTAAAATTTAATGATTTTTAGCATAAAGTTGTGCAACCATCAACACAATTGATTTGAAAACATTTTCATCAGCTCCCCCAAAAAATCCTGTATCTGTAAGCATTGACTCTCCACCTTCCACCCCCCAAATATACCCTCACCCTCAACTCCAGGCAATCACTAATTTATTTTCTGTCTCTGTGAATTTGGCTATTTTGGACATTTGACATATATGGAATCACACAAAATATATAGGGTTTTTTTACTCAATTCTTTCACTTAGCACAGTATTTTCAAAGTTCACTGTAGCATGCATCAGTACCTCATTCCTTTTTTTACTCCCAAATAACAGTCTTTATTGAATGGCTTTATCACACTTTATTTATCCATTCATCAGCTGATGGATATTTGGGTTGTTGCTATCTTTTAGCTATTATGAATAATGCTGCTATGGACATTCTCATAAAAGTTTTATGTGGATGTAGTTTTCATTTCTCTTGTTTTCTTTGCTCTAGGAGTGGAATTGATGGGTCATATGGTACCTACATGTTTAACTTTGAGAAACTACCAAACTGCTTTCCAAAATGGCTGAACATTTTACATTCTCCAGGTTTATCCATGTTATAGCGTTTCCTTCCTTTTTAAACCTGAATAGTATTCTGTTCTATGTATATACCACATTTTGTTTATCCATTCATCTATCAGTGAACATCTGAATTGCTTCCACCCCTTGACTCTTGTCAATACTACTACTATGAACATAGATTTATAATATCTCTTTGACAACCTGCTTTCAATTCTTTTGGATATATGCCCACAAGTAGTATTGCTAGATCATATGATAGTTCAATTTTTAATTTTTTGAGGAACTGCGTTTTCCACTGTGGATACACCATTTGACATTCCCACCAACAGTGAACAACAATTCCAATTTCTTCACATCCTTTCCAGCACTTTTTTTCCTTTCTTTTCTTTCTCCCTTCCTTCCTTCCTTTCCATCCTCCCTCCCTTTCTTTTTTCCTTATAATCATCCTAAAGGACATGAGGTGATTATCTCATTGTGGTTTCGTTTTGCCTTTCTCTAACGATTAGTGATCTTGAGCATCTTTTCACTTTTCATCTCCTTGGTTAGGTTTATTCCCAAGTATTTTATTATTTTTGATGCTATCGTAAGTGAAATTAGTTTCTTAATGTCCTTTTCAGATTGTTGTTAGTGTATAGAAACACAACTGATTTTTATGTGTTGATTTTGTATCCTGCAACTTTGCTGAATTCAGTTGTTAGTTCAAGTAGGTATTTTTTAATTTTTGCTTTTTTAATTTTAATTTTTTATTGAAGTATAGTTGATATGTACTAATAGGTTTTTTTTTCTAGTAGTTTTCTTAGGGAATATTTAGGGTTTTCTACCTATAAGAGCATATCATCTAATAATAGAATTTTACTGCTTCCTTTCTAATTTGGATGCCTTTTCTTTTTCTTGCCTATTTGCTCTGGCTAGGACTTCCAACATAATGTTGAATAGAACTGTAGAACTGGTGAGAGTGGGCATCCTTGGAAAAGCTTTCAGACTTTCACTATTATGTTAGCGACAGGATTTTCTTGGATGGTCTTTATTATGTCGATGTCATTTCCTCCTATTTCTAGTTTAAGTGGTTTTTTGGTTTGTTTGTTTTTGTTTTCTTAAGATTTTGTTTATTTACTTGACAGAGAGAAAGAGAGATCACAAGTAGGCAGAGAGGCAGGCAGAGAGAGAGGGGGAAGCAGGCTCCCTCCTGAGCAGAGAGCCTGATGCTAGGCTTGATCCCAGGACCCTGAGATCATGACCCGAGTCAAAGGCAGAGGCTTAACTGAGCCACCCAGGCGCCCCTCTGGTTTGAGTGTTTTAATCATGAAAAAGTGTAGAATCTTGTCAAACGCTTCGTCTGCATCCATAGAGATGATCCTGTTGTTTTTGTATGTTGAACTATTCTTGGATTCCTGGCATGAAGCCCACTTGGTCATGGGGTATAATCCTTTTAATGTGCTGTTCAATTTGGACTGCTAGTCCCACCTTCATCTTTTCTGTATTGTTCCAATTTTAGTTTACGTGCTGCCAAAGTAAGGACTCCTCTGGCTTTATTTTTTAAATGTGGCATAATGTACTCTGAACTCCATAACGTACTTTGCATTTCTGTTACCAAACGAGTAAATGCCTCAAAGAGCAAGAATGCTTTCCTATGCCTGAAACATTCACAAAAATTAAGCTATACTTACTAGTTCATCTTATTTTCTTTACAGAAATGGCATCACCTTCTACATAATATACCTCAGCTGTAATGTCGGAAAGCGACTGCTTCTTTTGGAAGGTGCTCTGTAACAATGTGACCCATAGAAATCATCCAGATTTGCAGGTTCTAGGAAACGCCATGAAACTTGCTTGTAAATATACCCAAATGGTTTAAAATAATAAGAGTATGAATAAGATGTACCGGAAATTCCGTTCTCCTACGGAATCAATAATTCAACCTCTAAGGCGCTTAAAACACAGCCCTTCCGGGTAGTAATGTGAGGAGTGTGTGGAGCATAGCAGTGGATTCATTTTTTTCTGCCTGAGTAGAGATCCGAACATAAACGCCAGGTTCTTGGTACCATGAAGGGCACAATTCCTTGGAGTAAAGTTCCAGGGACCACACAACCGTTGTCAGCTACCAACAGCTACAGGGAATTTCTGTTTCTGCTTCACAACTCATTGGACTTGCTGGGACTGGCCCAGAAGGAGGAAAAGAAAAACGTACAGTTTACTTATTTAACAGGTGTTTACAATACCTAGGGATGTGTCAACTTCCGGGAAGCTTCCTGCCAGATGTGGCCCAGACAAAGAACAGAATCTCTCCACAGGGCACGGGTCCGAGAGAGAAGCTGGAGGAGGAAACAAGACCAAAGGCCCCAACTGAGAAAAACCCAGCGCCCGCTAAAGACCGACCCTCACCGTCCGCTCAACCTCTACGCCTGCGCCCTGAGCCGCCGGCGCTTCGGTACCCGTGACGGCGCATGCTCCCTGAGCTGCACGGCGTCTCCGCACGCGCATCAGCGCCTGCGCAGAGGTGGTTAGTCCTCACCAGATTCCACTCCCGCCTCCTCTCAGGGCTTTGTTGACTTCTAGGGTCTGGGGTCGGATGCATTGTGGCACCAGCGGTGTGGTACTTGCCAGTTACCCGATAGGCGGTGCTCCGGCCTCGGATGAAAGGTGAATTCACAGACTTTTTAACGCATTGTTTTTTCTGAGACGCTCAGAAAAAAACGCCACATCAGAAAAAGAGACGCCAGGGGTGCCTGGGTGACTCAGGGGGTTAAGCCTCTGCCTTCAGCTCAGGTCATGATCTCAGGGTCCTAGGGTCGAGCCCCACGTCAGGCTCTCTGCTCAGCAGGGAGCCTGCTTCCCTCTCTCTCTCTCTCTGTCTGCCTTTCTGCCTATCTCTCTTTCTCTCTGAAAGAAATAAATAATTTTTTTAAAAAAGACAGTGATTTTTAAAAAAAGAAAGAAAAAGAGATGCCACCGTTTCTCCTGCCACTGCCATCAGAGAAGGATCTGAAAAGCTGTTTCTGAGGGAATTTTAATCTTGTTTGGAAGCAGCCCCGCCAGGGACTTCTTTTTATCCAGAAGCACCCAGGAGGTGATGGACACCTCAGAAATATCCCTTATTTGTCTTCCATAGGAAGCTGAATTATAAAGTTGAGTAATACTTTGAAAAAAGGAAAGAAAAAAGGAAAACTTAACACACACACGTTTACATATACACAGAATAATCTCGAAGAATGGATCAGCAACTGCTAACTGATTACCTCAAGGGACAAGAGACTGGGTGGGTGAAGGACACGGGCATGAGAAATGTTTTTGTTTTTTGTTCGTTTGCATCCTTTGAAATTTGCCCACTGTGCATGTATTATTATTTTTTTTTAATGTTTGAGTATTTCCTTGACTCCTTTATCAAAATGTAGACACAAAATTTGGAAGTTTAAGAAGTCTGAGTAGAAATCAGTAAACTGGGTAGAATTATATGCGCATGTTAAAGTAAAACGTCTTGTGTAAACCACCAAGTCTTCCTGTATAGTTCTGGACTGAGATCTTTTGGGGGTTGGGGCCAGAGGGGTATAGGAAAAGAGGAACCAGGCACTTTCGGGAAATTCTTGGCATTGGTGGCATACAGGAAACAAATCTTTATCATCTCAATTGTTGTATGTTCCCTTTGGATTTGCCAAAAAAAATTAAAAATTTTGGTGGGAACTCACTAAAGATGGGCTTTTGATGTTTATTTTTGTAAAGGAAATTGGGTGTGACTGGCAGGGTTGAGACCTGAAGTTCCTCTTCTAGATAAGGAAAATTTCTCTTAGTGAGTAATTTCCAGATTGATTATAGCATACTCCTGCCCCTAACCTTGCAAGATAACTTCATGCTTCCTCCTTTAAGGGAAGTCCTAAGGAAAAAAGCTAGTCAATTGGGCCTAAGAGGATTTGCAGGCAAGGGACCCATAATGAAAGATATCTGATACCTCTCATTCCCTGGGTCAGCTGAACCCCTTCAGTTTCATTCATCAGCAAGTGGTTAGTGGATCTAGAGCATAGGAATTCGGCACCAGAGATGGGGAGTCCCAAAAAGTGCAAAGTGTGAAGTCAAAGGCCAGAGGTTTATAATGTTGCTTCTTAGTTTGCCTTGTTTTTAAGTAGGAAGCCAGAAGTTGAACTCCCAAATAAGATGTTTTAGGAATAGTGTTTCTTAAGTAACTCCAAATGTCAGTACAGGGATAAAGAAATAAATGAATCCTGGTAGTTAATGCATCAATCAGACTGAACAATGAACAACACCTGGAAATAGGAATTCCCCACAGAGGAGAAAAACCACATCACAAAAGAGCATACTTAGTAAAATTTATTTTTTTTAAAAAAAGAAGAGAACAATAATTTATGCCCTTGGCAAAATAAAGGATCTTGTCAATATAAATGTTTCTTAGAAAACATATGAAAAGATAATATAATATATATATCAATAAATCAATATCAACCTTACAGCAAAAGCAATGATTCCATAAAAATGATAAGTGAGGATATTTCTGGCCCTTACACCACAGTATTTCTGGAAGGTCCTATGACTCCTCCTTTTTTTGTTTTTAGTATAGATGTGCCCTCATTTTAAGAAACCCTGATGTACACACATCTAAATTTAGAATGTTCGTTGATTACCTTTACAATCAATAATTCTATTTATTTAGTATGTATTATGTAATCTCTGCACCCAATGTGGGACTCAAACTCATGATCCCAAGATCAAGAGTCACATGCTCTACAGGATGAGCCAGCCAGGTATACAATTAATGTACAATTAATAATTCTTTTTTAAAAATCAACAAGAAAGTTTCCTGTTGTAAGGGATCCTTCAAACCAGCAAATTTTCCTAATGTGTTTAAAATATAACTAACCAAATATATGTGTCCCCAACTTCTTTTGTTATAGTTCTATTGCATAAAGTGAGGTATACCTGAAGCGAAGCAGTCACAGAGTTGGGCCTCAGACCTGACTGGAGAGAGTGTGCTCTTACTTATAGTATGAGGAAATGTTTGGGGGCGCAAATTCTCTCAATCTTTTATTTCTCTCATCAGGCGCTTTTTTCACTTTTCTTGTCTCTACCATTTTCTGGTAAATTTTGCTCAGCTAGTACTCTCAAGAAAAAAAGGAGGAAGTCATATAGGAAGGAGTAGATTCACGAATTAGCGAGGCACTCCAGCAGAGTAGAGAGGAGATTCTGGGATTCAGAGTGTGTACGTGGACATGGTTGGGGGAAAGCAGGAGCAATTCTGAACCCCTGACATGCTTTCGAGGCCCCTCTCCCAGTAGGGGCACCTGATTCTTCTTGAGGAACAGCAAGGCCCAGTCCAGCCCTCCCTGGATGGGACACCATACTCAAGAGAATGGACTTGGGCCTATTTGTCACACTCCTCCTGGCTCCCTTCAGCACAATGGTAGTGCAGCTCACAGAACTCCTGGATCCGGCTACAGGCCTCCAGCATCATCACTTCAGGGACTGTGATTACCACTCGGAAGAAATTCGGGTACTCAAAGCACTGCAAAAATAAGAGCCTGTTATTTTTGTAGCAATTGAATCTGGTACTAAACCTCCCTAAAATGTCCAGGGTCCTAATCAGCAGGAAGCAGTGATGTCATTTACTCAGAGCTCTCAGTTTGCTCAGTTCTGCTGTGGACAGTGAAATGAAATGGGGTCGTTTATGTCAGAGGGTTTTAAAATGGACCCAGGAGGTTATTAAGGAGATGGACTTTATGCACCTCTTCACCGGTGAATCCATGAACTTTTGAACTAGGCCAATCCACGAATCTTACAAGGACTCAGACAGAATCCTTATTTACTCCTTACTGCAACTTGCTATAGTAAGAGTCTTTCCTCAGTGATAGCCTTAGTAACAAATTATATTCAGCCAAGATTAGTTTTCTGCCAGCAATCAATCAAAATTCTATAAACAATATATACATGCATTTCCTTTTGTCTTTAAAAACCCTTGACTTTTGCGCCAGGGGGATGGGGAGGGTGGGGAAGTGGGAAGACACTATTTGGATTGCTGCCTAAATCTGTGTTCCCCAAATTGCAATTCTGAGACACCAAATAAATGTTTTTGTTTTTAGTTCTGCTTCTTTTCTTGGTTGACACCATCATTGAAGTGCTAAGTCTAGTAACAGTTAATTCGTCTTAAAAGGGACTTGTGGGACAGGCTTGTTTCCTCTCACTTAAAATGTCTGACCATGACTTTTCTTCCCAGTACAGATGCGATAATGATGGGGGAGAAACACATTTTAAATTGAGGCCATGAGACATATCAGTTTAAATCTTATCTTATCAAATGAGAATACACTTTGTTGGGACAGAAAAAAGTCAGGTTAAAGACCAGCTCAGAGAGAGCTCCTGAGGCTCTAGAAACAGTTGAGAATGTCCTGAGTGAGACATAAGCACTCACCGTTGCTGGGAGGCAGTGCACTGATTGCTCAGCAACTAACCGCTCGGTGAACTCCACATCATTCTCAAATTCTGGGAAATGTTCCATCTCAATTCCAACCTATAGCAATAACAGGGAGAGGCAAATTTATCAGGAGGGAAAACAGGCCAACTCCTTATGCTAGAAATTAAGGTAGGGACTGTTCTACAAAATAGCTTGGAACTCTACTACTGATAACTAAGAGCTCTAACACTTACGAGGTCATGGAATTTTTCATAGGGAAAAAAGAATATATTTATATTAATATTTTAGTTTTTTGAAGAGTTCCTTCCTGGACGATGATGAATGAGAGCTGCAAACAGAATGCCAGTGTTTCTCTAAAAAAGCATTATGGGCCAGGCAATTCTTGATTGCAAGGAGCAGTCTCACCTATGCAAGATATTTAGTATCCCCAGTCCACAAAATGCCAAGAGCATCCCCCCCACCCCCAACCTGCCGCAAGTCATTCTGCAAACAAACAAAATTCCCATATATTCCCAAACGCCCCTAGGGAACCAGTATCATTCCTAGCTGAGAAGTCAATGGTGTGGAAAGCCTCTTATTTGTGTCTTTTTTTTTTTTT
>JAPYYJ010002756.1:0-12355 GCA_028533885.1 Nasua narica | reverse complement strand
ATAAGAGACTCCTAAACTCACGAAACAAACTAAGGGTTGCTGGGAGGTGGGGGGGGTAGTGATATGGACATTGGGGAGGGTATGTGCTATGGCAAATGCTGTGAAATGTGTAAGCCTGATGATTCACAGACATGTACCCTGGGGTAAATAATACATTTATGTTAATAAAAAAATTAAAATTAAAAAAAATTTTTCATTCCTCTTAAGAATAAGGAAATAAAGCACAGAGACACTAAATGTCTATCTTTGGGCTACACAGCAAACCAAAGGTTAAGGTGGGGAGGCAGAAATGATACACGAGACCATTTGGTCGGAAGGTGCTAGAGCCTAGAAGAGAAAGGGCAGGTTTTCTTTTTCTTTCTTTTCCTTCCTTCCTTCCTTCCTTCCTTCCTTCCTTCCTTCCTTCCTTCCTTCCCTCCTTCTTTTAAAAGATTTTATTTATTTTAGAGAGAGAGAGAGTGAGAGAGTTCACAGGAAAGCATGAGCAGGGGGAGGGGCAGAAAGAAAGGGAGAAGCCGACTCCCTGGGGAGCAGGAAACCCAGTGCGGGACTCCATCCCAGGACCCCAGGTTAACGACCAAACCAAAGGCAGACACTTAAGCGACTGAGCCACCCAGGTGCTCCAAAAGAGCAGGTTTTCTAAGTTGTTGGTTTTCTTTTTGCCCCCACTCTCCTTCCCACCTCAAATAAAACAGCTCCATCATTTAAACATCTACATTAGTCAAGTTTCTAAGAAAATTTCTCCAGATCTCTGTCCATGCTACACTTTGTCTTTCTCTTCAGAGCTCTGACCTACTTAAAATTAGCTTATAATTCTTTTTAAAATTTTTTAAGTAATCTCTACAACCAACGTGGGGCTGAAACCCACAACCCCAAGATCAAGACTTGGATGCTCTACCAACTGAGCCAGCCAGACACTTCTTAAAGTGATCTTATAATTATTTTAATGGGGGGAAAAGCCCAAAGATGCATTCACTATGCTGGAAAAATTAAAGTCCTCTCACGATATATAAATAAGAAGAAAGTGTTATTTGTATTAAGATTTCTGATGCTTCTTCAGAAATAAATTCAGGTTTTTCTAGGATTGAGATTGTGAAAAACACAACTAAAAGACCTAATTAGTCAGTCAGTTATCAGATATTGACAAACTGCTTGCCATAAGCAAGTAATCCCCAAAACTGACATTAGCTCCTAACAATAATGAACGAAAAGCCTTACAGTTTGAGCTTATTCAACATAATTGTGACTCTCATGATTTTTCTGGTTTCTAGGGCCAAGCAAACAATATTTTACATTGTAATATGATAATTTCTGGGATTTTTTTTTCCTCTCCACATTCATTTCTTTCAATCTTGAAGGTTTTGAGAGTTCTTTGTTTTTGAAATGGCAACATGAATGTTTAAAACTTGAAAATCATCTATAATATATCACTTTACCACAGCAACGCATGTGAGGACTTTTGTCTTCCAGGTACACACAGGTTATTTTAAGTTACAAATATGAGGGGCACCTGGGTGTTCAGTCGTTGGGCATCTATCTGCCTTTGACTCAGGTCATGATCCCAGGGTCCTGGGATCCAGCCTCGAATTGGGCTCCCTGCTCAGCAGGAAGCCTGCTTCTCTCTCTCCCTCCACCACTGCTATGTTCCCTCTCTCACTGTGTCTCTCTCTGTCAAAGAAATAAATAAAATCTTAAAAAAAAGTTACAAACATGTTATACTTGCTATTTTATATTTTGTTGTCCATTTAATCATAAATCTCGTCCACATTTCTACTTGTCTCTGGATTTAAGCTTTTCTCATGAATGCAAAACATTCCATTGTGTTGATGTACCAAAAATTTTTTCACTATTCCTCCAATGTTGGACATTTCAGCTATTCCTATTTTTTTCTATTATAGGTAATCCACTAGAGGATATCTTTCATGAATTTTGAATTTTTAAAAATATTTATTAAAAGCTATATCGAGAAAAATTCCAGGATATGGTACTTTAGAAATTTTTTATATGCTATCATCTTGCATTCCCCTCAAATTTTACCAATTTACATTGCAACCCACAATAAGCATTGCAATCTTATTGCTCCCTCGACAGCATTATGTTATTGTGTTTTTTAAAGATTATTCATTTATTTATTTGAGAGTAAGAGAGAGGGGACATGAGTGGGGAGGGGGAACAGAGGGAGAGGAAGAAGCAGACTCCCAGCTGAGCAGGGAGCCCAATGCAGGGATTAATCCAGGGACTCCAGGATTTTGACCTGAGCTGAAGGCAGACGTTTAACCAACTGAGCCACCCATGTGCCCCAGTTTTTAAAAATTGTTAATCATTAGCAAAAAGTAAAATAGTAGCACAGTGCTATAATTTGCACTTTTGATTGCTGTCAAAATATATGCATATCTATGTGTTTATTTGCTCATTTACTTCCTCAGGTGACTGAATTCCTTTTTATGGACCCTGAATTTATCCATGGAGTATTTCCCCCCAGTCAGGTTTATGGAGATATAATTTACATATTAAAAATTTACTCTTTGTAGTGTATAGTTCTGGGTTTTAACAAATATATGCTGTTTTAAAATAGCTCTATTATCCCCAAACTCTCCTTGTTCCCCTTTGTAGTCAACTTCTCCCCCACACCTCCAGTTCCTGGTAATTGCTAAACATTTTATTTTTTTGTCTTTTCCAGAATGTCATGTAAATGGAATCATGCATTATATAGCCATGCATGGAATTCTAATTTTTTTTTTTTAATTCCGAAGGGCTTGTTTTGTAGTATTCAAAATACTCTATGAAAGGTTTTGTTCAATCTCAAAAGAGCAGTACAGCGTAGG
Source organism: Nasua narica (assembly GCA_028533885.1). Taxonomy (NCBI): domain Eukaryota; kingdom Metazoa; phylum Chordata; class Mammalia; order Carnivora; family Procyonidae; genus Nasua; species Nasua narica. The sequence continues at coordinate 9,530 of JAPYYJ010002756.1, read as the reverse complement.
AGGAACAGAAGTTGTGACTCTCACTCACATTCTTGTGTCAACACACCTGAGATAAAAAGGTCTTCTAGAAATAAGCCTTCAAAAAGCCCAAGTCAATGCTTAACTCTCTCTACTTCTCTCTTTTCAACACCCCTTCTCACTCCTTTTCTGAAATGAATTCTTTGTTTAAAAGACATGAACTTTTAATCTGTAATAGATAATGCAAAAATTTTCCCCTCTCTATTCATTTTTCATGTGTCAGAAATTTTAAATTTGAATTTGAGTAACAGTCTGCCCCCCACAGATTCTTTTTTTTTTAAAGATTTATTTATTTATTAGAGAGAGATTGAGCGAAAGAGAGCATGAGAGAGGAGAAGGTCAGTGGGAGAAACAGACTCCCCGTGGAGCTGAGAGCCCGATGTGGGACTCGAGGATCATGACCTGAGCCGAAGGCAGTCGCTTAACCAACTGAGCCACCCAGGCGCCCAGCCCCCCGAACAGATTCTTTATTGATTCAAAGTAATCCAGATATAAAATGTATTGAATTCTATTTTTTTTGTTAGCTTTCCTAGAATTTGACTTTTTTTAATATTTAATTTTGATTTGACTTTAGTTTTTGCCAGTGTTTGCTATAAGGCTTTAAAACTTTCTTGATTGTATGGATAAAGAAGGTATGGTCCATATATACAATGGAATATTATGCCTCCATCAGAAAGGATGAATATCCAACTTTTGTATCAACATGGACAGGACTGGAAGAGATTATGCGGAGTGAAATAAGTCAAGCCGAGAAAGTCAATTATCTTACGGTCTCACTTACGTGTGGCGCATAAGGAAAAACATGGAGGTCATAGTGAGAAGGAAGGGAAGGGTGAATGTGGGGAAGTCGGAGGGGGCAATGAACCATGAGAGACTGTGGACTCTGAGCAACAAACTGAGGGTTTTGGGGGGGAGGTTGGGCGAGCCCAGTGGTGGGTATTGAGGAGGGCACTTATTGCATGGAGCACTGGGTGTGGTGCATGAACATTTAATCTTATTACACTGAAAAAATAAAATAAACATATTTGGGGGAAAGAAAAAAAAGTAACCAGACTAGTGGAATGACAGAGAATTGAGGATTTGATAAAACTCAAAAAACAAACAAACAAATAAACAAATAAAACTTTCTTGATTGTGACCCACGGTAAGAAATATATTTTGCCAGTAGACACAAATATACATAGAGATAAAACTGAAACACAAGTTTAAAGAAATAAAGCTTCCCCTCACTGCAGAGGACCCATTTTGATATTTTCTATTCTACTTAGTTTTCTTCTTAAAATGCTCATCATGAGCCACCAAACTGATTTCATGACCCACCAAACTGATTTCACGACCTACTGACGAGCCTGAAAAAATGTAAAATAGGATTTTATTAATGCACCACAATCCTGTTAAATATTCCCACTCTGAGCTTGGATAGCACCTGAAGATGAACAGATATACATGAAGTAAGCCAATTCAAATGGACATTTTATTCCAGGGGCCTGTGAGGTAAATTGCCTCTTTTCAGAGACTATATTGGTGGTTATGGTGGGGAGGGGCAGTGAGAGATGAGACATAGTTTTGCTCTTCCCAGTGTAACCATCTACTGGACTGGGAGACTTCACGGTGTTGGCCTGGCCTGCCCTGTGAGGTGGATCAGCTCTGAGGTGGCCTGTTGGGGGAGGCCTTGGGTTTGAGGTAGCAGAAGCCCCTCGGAGCCATCCCTCACGTGGAATTAGTCGAAAGCAGCTCCAGTTCAGCTGAGGGAGCTAAGAGCAGGCAAGATTAAGCATGCCTATGGCCTGACTTGCCAAGTGAATGCTGGGGAAAGCCTGGCAAGGCCCGTGGTTGGTAAGTGAAGTCATCGTCTCAGGGGGTCAGGTGGACTCCAGGAGGAGACAAAATAGTGTTGTGTGTGCGGCTGTGCACAGAGTAGAAAAACAATGACTAAAGGGCAGGATGGAGGATGTTACAACTGTCTCAGGTTGCTCGGAGAGAGGTATCAGGAAAGGCCTTGTGGAGGTCAGAGCCCGAGGATGCAGGCATATGAACTATCCCATGTAGCAGTGTAGGAGAGCTGTCATCTTTCTATGGTCAGGAAGTACCTCCCAGTTACTCCTTCAGTAGCCCTGGCATATAAGGCTTTATGATCTACATCAGGAAGCCTGTATGATCTTTAAACAGAATCTGAATTCTCTTGCCTTTTTATTTGGTGAATGGGGCTTGCTGAGGGTTTCAGAAGATACAGTACTTTCATACCTATTCCTCAAGGAGGCTGTAACCATTCCTCTAACCAAAATTAAAGCAGGAACAAAAGACAGCCCAGCTGCAATGGGTGAATTTCTGACTCCAAGCTGGTAGATGATAATAGGGTATTTAAAATTTGAATTCTCATGCCCAGAGTTTTAAGGTATTACCTAATCTCCTTGAGGACCTTAGGTATTGCTGTGTGGTTTCTGCCTCCCCCCTGCTTCACAGAACTTATGAATATTCGTGAGATAATATTACCCTGTGAGCACTGGAAGAACCTCCCACAACAAGGTTTGCTCTCCAGTCTGCAGTTAGGTCTTGCAGAGCTGAGTACCCTGGTGGCTGAATTTTCAGGGAACTTAAGATTTTAGGATTCCCTTCAAGCTTAGGAGTTCAAGCCCTTTGGAAGGGTTTTCAGCCTGAGGATAAGACTTTTTAATTCTTAGCTGGTCTTATTTTTGCTTCTCCCTTCTTTAGAGTGACCACTGCATTCTAAGCCCCTCCTCTTCCTTCTGTGTCCATTCTCCTTGCAGTGGGTGGAAGATTTACACATGTGACCCGGGTTAGTACCAATAGACCTAAAGCCTATAAATCTACAGGGAGCCATGGCTTTCACCCTACAGACTTGCAAAGGCACACATCTCTTTTACCCCTTGGCCTGGAATATAAATCAGAACATCTCAGTTAGTGAGAGAACCTATTTTAAGGGAGATGTTCGCTCCCGCCTGCCTCCGAAACATCACCTTCATCCTGAGCCTCTTTGGGCAGCTAGATCCCTGCCATCTGTCTTAGCTTGGAGCTTCTAGGCATTCACAACAGTTACATACTGTGCCCTATAGCAGCAGCTTCTTTGAGAGGCTTAGTTTAATTATCAAGTTCAGCTGGAAAAATGTCATCCTAATCGATTGGAATGGTGGATTGCAAACTTAGTTCATCAGCATCACCTTGGAGCCTCTAAAAAGCCCACTGCTGAGGCTGTGTCCCAGACCAATTAAGTCGGAATCTCTGGGGATAGCACACAGGCATCAGTATTTTTTTTAAGTTCCCCAGGTGTTCCAACATGCGGCGGAGGCTGAGAACCACTGAATAGTACTGTAGGGACCCAACGGTTCAGCCTTCTGTTTACCTTTAACAAGATTTCACCTTGCCCCTGAAAGGAATCTTAATAACAATGAAAACTCTAAGTAGTTGATCACAGCGCTAGGCCAATAACAAAGCTTTTTGTGGAGGGTGGGGTGGAGAGGAAGGTGAAGGGTAGTCTGGCAAGGAAAGGACTTAATACACACAAAGTATTTTGCCAAGGAGTCGTTATCATTCGATTCCAAAACCAAGATGCAATCCTCTAGAAGCCATCTGGCGCTTCCCTGTGCTTCCAGGAAGGAACGAACTTGACCATCCTTTTGTTAAAAATCTCCAGGAGGAGGAGTGCCCTGCATCTCCCCCCGCCCCGCCCCGCAGCCTCCCGAGTACCTGCGCGTGTGCGTGCCTGTGTTGCCTTTGGGCTGTGCACTCAGCTGCGCCGGCAAGCGCTCGCGCCCTCTACTGGCCTGAAGGGGATTTCTCTCCTCGTGTAACAATTGTTTCTTGTGGCTGAGGTAATGGATTCATTTCCTTGAGCTCACCAGAAAGGACGCGGCTTGGACAAGGACTTCCTGGCATTCCTCTGACATCTGGCATGCTACTGGTTTGCCTGGGGACGTTTTTCTTTGAATGTAGGATAGGAACCCAAAACAAATGGGATTAAGGTGCTGGGAAACGGAGCCCTGGTGCTTCTCAGATAGGCTTTGGAATGTTTATTTGTGATGCTTGGTATCCCGCACCCGCGGGGTGTTCTGCGGTAATGGGGACACAAACTGGAGTGTAGCTCCCACTGGTTAAGGGAGTAGTGCACTTTAAAGGGAGAAGAAATAATAATTCCCAGAAACCCAAAGATATCAGAAGGGAAAATACTTCCCAATCATAAGCAATTTAAAGATGTGGGTTTTTTTAAGGCAGTAATCAAGACAAATAACCTTGTCATTTGAGAGATTTGTTCACCCAAAGGAAGACTTGATGGTACTCACCGATTAGGGCTTCAAAGGGCGTCTCCTCGGTAGGTAACAAATGCTGGCTTTCCAGAGTCAGTAGGTCCTCAGTGTACACGAGCTATGGCTGCACACACCTTAAGTGCTGCACACTCCACCTTCCCGCTGGACCCCCACCGGAGGTTGGCATCGGGAGGCTCCAAGGTACCTCCGTTTCTCTCTCTTGTCCCTTCTCCGCAACTCTCTCCTAGGGTCCAGGGATTCCCAGTTCGGGCGACAAGGAAGGACTGAGATCCTGGGTGTCTGTCGCTCTCTTCTTGTCCTCAGGGCTACATCTCAGTTCGGGTTGGGGAAGTCGGTGCAGCAGAGCTGGATGCTGGCTCGTCACAGTTGCTATGGTGACCAGGAGCTGACGGCTTGACGGTGGCTGGAGGAGGTGGAGGGGGGGAGGTAATAGATGAGGATGTCGTGATAGACTCTCCTGGGATCTGTTGACCACAAGGGAGCTAACAGAATTGGAGTTCCTGAATGCTACTATCCAGATTGTCTGTTTTTTAGCCTCCAACCAAAACCAAAACCAAACCCTCCTTCCTCCTTCTGGATTCTTTCCTTCCCCTGCTCCCCAATCCCTTTCAACACACACACACTAGCATTTTAAGGCTTGGAAGTTCCAGCGGTGATTTAAGGCCCCCTGCCCTAGGGAATCCTGCTAAATGGAAATCAGTGAATGACTCTCTGGGGGAAAGGTGCAGTTCAAGAGGCCTCTGAAGGGCTCAGGGCCTACACCCTTCTCCTTACTCTGAGAAGGGCTCCTGCCACTGGAGTTTAAGCATCTTATTTCACACTTACAAACAATGAACGCCCCCTGGATTGTCATGGCCCATGGAACTTGAAAGAAACCTGCCAAGCACTAAATAATGGAAGACAGGATAGATTTGAATAAATTCCTATCAGCATTTGCTTATTATAATTATAGCATTATAATCAGAGCAGAAAGAAGCCTTAGAGGGACGCCTGAGTGGCTCAGTTGGTTAAGCAACTGCCTTCGGCTCAGGTCATGATCCTGGCTTCCTCGGATCGAGTCCTGCATCGGGCTCCTTGCTCGGCAGGGAGCCTGCTCCTCTCTCTGCCTCTGCCTGCCTCTTTGCCTGCTTGTGTTCTCTCTCTGTTAAATAAATAAATAAAATCTTTAAAAAAAAAAAAAGAAGCCTTAGAGATTATTGCGTCTTCAAAGATCATTGGCTTCATTCAGTATGATATCCATCTCGGTTATGTAGCCAGAAGCAGATTGACTCCAGTCAGTGCTCTCAGAAAAGGGCTGACCCTTGCCTGATGACTTGGAGAAGGGGCTCTTGTTTGTCCCTAGGGGTATCCTTTAATCATGTCATTGTCTACCTCATTAATGTGTTCCCCTCATTTCCTTAGCCGTTAATACGAGGATCAGGCTAGTGAGAAGATCAGGGTTGTAGTGCAGAGGTGGTACCGGCTTGATGTCCCGAGTCCCTCATTCACCACACAACTCTGCATCAATGTCTGTTCCACCTACAGATCTGCAGGTGTTTTGCTCTACTTCCAGAATAAGGGAGGGAATATGTTTTTACTGAGCTCATACCATGTTCCTGGAGTTTTCATGAGTTATTTCATTCAATCCTCCTGTCAACCTGTGAGATTTTACATCACTTTTATAAATTAAGAACATAAAAGCCCACAAAATAAGTTACTTGCTTGTGTAAGGCTATTCATGTAGATAACTGGTAAAACTGGAATTGCCATCCAGTTCTGTGTGACGTGGTAGTGAGACCATCTGGGTTTGACCCAAGTGGATATTAGGGAACACTTCCTGGGATGTCCAGAATCACTGGATAATTTCTCCCACTTCTCATTTACTACTTTTATTTATTTCCCTTGTTTTTAAAAAGAAATAAGATGCTGGGGCACCTGGGTGGCTCAGTTGTTAAGCATCTGCCTTTGGCTCAGGTTATGATCCTGGAGTCCCAGGATCGAGCCCTGATTCGGGCTCCCTGCTCAGTGGGAAGCCTGCTTTTCCCTCTACCACTCCCCCAAACCCCTGCTTGTGTTTCCTCTCTTGCTGTCTCTCTCTGTCAAATAAATAAATAACATTAAAAAGAAGAAATAAGATGTTTACTTTAGAAAACTTGAGGGGCGCTCAGGTGGCACAGTCAGCTGAGTAGCCAACTCTTGGTTTTGGTTCAGGTCGTGATCTCAGGATCCTGAGATCGAGCTCTGCATTGTGCTCTAAGCTCAGCATAGAGTCTGCTTGAGATTCTCTATCCCTCTCCCTCAGCCCCTCCCACTCATGTTCGCTCTCTCTCTAAAGTGTTTGAGAGAGTGAGAAAGAGAGAATGAGATGGGGAAAGGTCAGAGGGAGAAGCAGACTCCCTGTTGAGCAGGAAGCCAGACTCGGGACTCCTTGGACTCCAGGATCATGACCTGAGCTGAGGCAGACGATTAATCAACTGAGCCACCCAAGCACCCTCCTCTAGTTTTCTTCTTTCTTGTTATTAAACTAAGACTTCCATAAACTGTTTGTGTCACTGCCACGTTTATATATTGAAATCTGATCTCTAAGTGATGGTATTTGGAAGTGGGGCCTTTGGGAAGTGACTAGGTCATGGAGGCTGTGTCCTCATGAATGAGAATAGTGCCCTTGTAAAAGAGACTTCAGAGAGTTCTCTGGCCCTTCTGCCAGAGAATCCTGTAAGGATTCAGGGAAAAGAATGCTTACTGTCTTTGAGTCTTCACCAGACATGGGACCTGGTGATCCTTGGTGATATTGGACTTCTCTAAGTGTGAGAAACTGTGAGAACTGAATTTTTGTTGTTAATAACCCACCCAGTCTATGTTACTCTCTTACTGCAGCCTGAATGAACTAAGACAAAGACCATATATGTATAATTGTATCCTGCTTTTCATTTAAAACAACCTTGTGAAAATTTTACCCTCCATTATAGTTTTTAAAAACATTATTTTAAATGATACATAATATTTCAGCATATGAATGTATCATAATTTCTTATGGAATATTTGAGTTATTTCCCATTTTTATTGATTTCATGTAACGTAATAAAAATTTTTCTACATAAATCTTGCCCATGTTTGTGAATATTTGATTTAAAACTGAGTCTTAGATGTGAAATACTGGATTAAAGGTATGAGCTTTTTTCTTTTAATTAAGACTTTACTTTTTTAAAAAAGATTTTATTATTTTTAAAGTTATCTCTAGTGGCACCTGGGTGGCTCAGTTGGTTAGGCATCTGCTTTCAACTCAGTCATGATCTTGGGTCCTGGGATTGAGCCCCATGTTGGGCTCTTTGCTTAGCAGGGAGCCTGCTTCTCCCTCTCCCTCTGCCTTTCCCCCCTGCTTGTGCTTGCTCTCTCTCATGCTCTCTTTCTCTCTCTCAAATAAATTTTTTAAAAGATTTTATTTATTTATTTGACAGAGAGAGAGAGATCACAAGTAGGCAGAGAGGCAGGTAGAGAGAGAGAGGGAAGCAGGCTCCCCGCCGAGCAGAGAGCCTGATGCAGGACTCAATCCCAGGACCCTGAGATCATGACCTGAGCTGAAGGCAGACGCTTTAACCCACTGAGCCACCCAGGCACCTCTCTCTCAAATAAATTTTTTAAAATTAATAAAGTCATCTGTATATCCAATGCAGAACTTGAACTCACAACCTCAAGATCTAGAGTTGCATGCTCCACCAACTGGCTAACAGTCTTAGCCAGCCAGGCACTGTAAGACTTTACTGTTTTAGAGCAGTTTTAGGTTCTTATTAAAATTGATGGAAAGGTACAGAGATTTCCCATACACTTGGTGTTCCTACATATGCATAGCCTGCATCAACATCCCCCACCAGAGTAGAACATCTGTTATAACTATATTAATACATCATTATTGCCCACATAATTTACCCTACAGTTCATTCTTGGTATTATATATTTATGGGTTTGGACAAATCTCTAATGATATGCATCAATCATTATGGTATCATATATTTTCTTTGCTCTAAAAATCCTCTGTGCTCTACTTTCTCACCTCCTAACACCTAGCAACCACAGATCTTTTTATTGTTATTATTGTTTCTATAGTTTTGCCTTTTCGAGAATGTTGTATAGTTGGAATCATATAGTACATAATCTTTTCAGATAGGCTTCTTTCACTTAGTAATATGCATTTAAGATTCCTTCATGTCTTTTCATGACTTGATAGCTCATTTCTTTTTAGCACCGAGTAGTATTCCATTGTCTGAATGTACCACAATTTATTTATCCACTCATCTACTGAAGGAGAGCTTGGTGACTTCCAAGTTTTGCCAACTGTGAATAAAGCTGCTATAAACAACTATGTACAAGTTTTTGTGTAGTCATAAGTTTTCAATTCCTTTGGGTAAATACAAAGGAACATGATTGCTGGATCATATGCTAAGAGTATGTTTAGTTTTGTAAAAGAATGCCAAACTCTTTTCCAAAGTGGTTATACCATTTTGCATTCCCACTAACAATGGATGAGAATTCCTGTTGCTCCATGTCCTCGCTAGCATTTGATGTTGTCACTGTTCTAGATTTTGGCCATCCTCACAGATGTGCAGTGGCATCTTGTTTTATTTATTTATATTTATTTTAAAGATTTTATTTATTTATTTGTCAGAGAGAAAGAGAGCACAAGTAGGCAGAGCAGCCAGGCAGAGGGAGAAGCAGGCTCAGCCCAATGTGGCACTGGATCCTGGGACACTGGGATCATGACTTGAGCTGAAGGCAGATGCTTAACTGACTGAGCCACCCAGGCGTCCCTCATTGTTATTTTAATTTGCATTTCCCTGTGATGATGATGTGGAACATCTTTTCATATGCTTATTTTTCATCTGACTACTTTCTTTGGGAGGGATCTGTTAAAGTCTATGGTCTGTTTTTTTAACTGAATTGCTTGTTTTCTTACTTATTTTAACCCTTATTTTAAGAGTTCTTTGTATATTTTGGATAATAATTCTTTATCGGATGTGTCTTTTGCAAATATTTTCTCCCAGTCCATGGCTTGCCTTCTTATTCTCTTGATATTGTCTTTTGCAATTAGAAGTTTTTAATATTAAGGTATCCAAAGTGGCAAAGAAGAAGTCAAACTCTCACTCTTTGCAGATGATATGATACTTTATGTGGAAAACCCAGAAGACTCCACACCAAGACTGCTAGAACTCATACAGGAATTCGGTCAAGTGTCAGGATATAAAATTAATGCAC
>JAPYYJ010002755.1:0-12360 GCA_028533885.1 Nasua narica | reverse complement strand
TTTTTTTTTTTTTCCCCATTTCTTTTAATTATTTGTGAATGCACTGAAGGCACAGTCTCTGTTGGCCAAATTATTTAACTGCTTTTTGGCCTAGTGTAGGTATTCAATAAATGTTGAATAAATAAATGAACAGGTGAATTATACCACTCCTTCAGAATTTAAATATTATTTTCATGAATTTAATTAGAAGGCATTAAATATTTCATTGCATCCTACAAAAATAAAGCAAACTTGTGAAAGTTCAGAAATCAAAATATTACTCGTGCGCTCTCATATTTATATCACTTTATCAAGAACCTTAAGTAAAGGAAATGAAGATTTAACATCTTCGTCCTTCATAATCCTTTAAAATTAATATAAAGATGAAATTAAGAGAAATAGAATTTTTGTTGCATGTAAATTTTGTTTCTTACTCTAATTGTTATTGATGTGTATTCATAAACAAACTGATCATTTATTTTAAAGCCAGAAAATTTTGACTAATTTTGTTTCTTCCCTTTCTTCCCTGTTTTGCTTTTTATTTTTTTATTCCTACAGTTATTGTATTTTTATTAGAAAATTATATATGTTATAAATAATAAAGAGTATTTAATAATCTAGTGCTATTCCAGTTAAGAAGAAATTAATATTAATATTTTAGGCTGCATTTTTTTCACTCTTCTCCCTCTAGGAATATGTGTTTTCTTTTCAGAAAATTGGGATTATTTGACTGGTTTTGAAGCTAGCTTTTTCCATTTAACACTTCACACTTCCCATTAATATTAATGGAAAAAGATCCCACATTTCCCATATTCTAATCGTTGCAACATATATTAAGCCAATTTTTTATTTTTGGTAATTTCTGTCACTTATGAATGTTTGCTATTGTAAACAACACTGGTAGATAAAGGCTTTTTAACCTGCACAGAAATGCACACAATGATTATACTCTTTAGGCTTAGAGGCCCCAGAAGTGTAGTGACAGGAGCAAAGGTTATGAGCACCTTTAATATTTTAGATGCATATTAAACACTCATAAAGCTTGAACCATCATACACCCCATTAGCAGGATAAACATTGCTTTTTTCAGAGAATTTTCACCAAATCTGGATATTGTCACCAGAAAAACAAAAACTGTCTGCAAAATAATTAATGAGTTTTCTCTTTGTTTCAATTTGCTTTTCTTTGAGATTGCATTTGAGATTGAACTGTTTTCCCTATTTTATCTTCTTATTATTTTACTTCACTTCTTTTGCCTAAATGTGCCTACTAGATTACAAATAACAATGGCTACTTCATTTATTTGTAAAGATAAATTACACAGGATATGTAAAATTCTCACAATGCCAAGCACATAATAGGAGCTCAGTAAATGTTGAAGTAGTAAATGAATGGCGCATGAATTAAAATCAAACTGTTCTTTCCAACAGATGATTCTGCTGCAGAGAGTTTTAATGGCAACGAGACTCTGGGGCACAGTTCAATTGCTTCAGGGGGAACACACAGCAGGGAGATGGGCGACTCCAATGGTGATGGCAAAACTGGGCTGGAGCAGGAGGAGCAGCCACTGAACTTGAGTGACAGCCCCCTCTCAGCACAGCTGACTTCAGAATACAGAATAGATGACCACAGCAGTAATGGGAAAAACAAATATAAGAATCTTCTAATTTCTGACCTCAAGATGGAACGAGAGGCGAGAGAAAATGGAAGCAAGGTAAGGTCATGTTACAATTTTCAGCGTTTCTAAGTTTGTCATGAAGGTCATAAAGAAATACATATTCATATGAAAGATGAAGATTACTTTTGCTAAAAATATTTTAAACAAATCCCAAAGATAGGTTGCCAAGAAATTTATAACTATAGATATCCTATGTCCAAATAAACAATAATTTTAAGGAATAACAGCAAAATGGATGGTATTTCAAACAAAGCTGTTGGTATGTCTTTTTTTTATTTAAATTCAATTAGCCAACATATAGTACATCATTTGTTCAAGATGTAGAGTTCAATAATTCATCAGTTGCATGAAACACCCAGTGCTCATCACTTCACATGCCCTCCTTAATGCCCATCATGTTGGTATGTTTTTATACATGAAATCACTTGATGTAATGTTTCTCCTTTATATAATCTTCTTATGGATGTGTCACTGGGAGTTTGTTGCACTCAGATGTCAAAGTTTAGCGCTCAGAACACAATTATGGACTCTAAAAGATCATTATCTAGTTTCTACTAGATTGGATAGGTGTACGCACTAATAAAGTTTCAATTAGATTCTCAAGTTTGCTTTAGAGACCCAGGGACTTTGGTCAGTAATTTACTCCCCATACCTGGGAGAAATGTGTCAGTGTTCTAGATGAAGCCTGCAGATTAAATAACTACTGCAACAAGTAATTTATCAAGAACTGTATTCTACAAAGGACAGAAACATGTTTCAGATATACCTAAATTTCTAGATTCTTTGTATTAGAATAAATTACAGTTCTTCCCATTACCAATTAATTTTTTTTAAATTTTTTGATCCTTCTCTTTTGATCTCTATCTTCACACCCATTTTCAGAAATACTGCCAATTCTTTTTTGGTTTTTATTTCAATTCTAGTTAACACACAGTGTAGTATAATTCCACGTATACAGTGTAGTGATTCAATAGGTCCATGCAACACCTGGCGCTCATCGCAAGAGCACTCCGTAATCACCATCACCTATTTAATCTATCCTCCACTCACGTCTCTTCTGGCAACCATCAGTTTGTCCCAATTGACTTTTTAAAAAAACAAACAAAAACTTCACATTTCTATCAGTTTGAAATAATGCATGCTGGTGATTTTTGTTCTGTAATTTTTGAACGTATACTTTTGAATACAGGAAGATTTCTGTGGAATATACATTTTGATTCCCTCCCTCTACCCCTCCCCCACTTCTAAATTAGAATCAAAGAACTGATCTTTTGACGAAGCTCTTAAAGCAAAACATCTTAATTTGAATTAATTTCTGAGTTTGCTCAGACACTGTACTTCCTAAATTGGCTCTATTTAAATCCTCTTGCTTGCCCGAGATTATGTTTTTATCCTCTTTTAAGCAAGTCATTGACATCATCAGGCACTTAAGCACTTCTGCCTGAGGGAGGCTGCTACAACTTTTGCTAAGGTAAATGCGCAAATATTCTCTCCAGTGGTTGAAAGCCAAATCACACAAGCACACACGATTTCGTATTCACTAACATGACCTGAATAGAGGTTACATTTTACAGAACAAAATAACTTTTAAGTGCTCTGGGCATCTATAGTTGTCCATCTGGTTTTAATAAATGTCCTTTTTATGCTATGTATCTGTTGAGTATTTTTCTAAAATTACTCAGTGGTTTGCTCTTCTATATCCCTATATTCATTATAATGATAGGAACTTTGCTCATTTGAAACACTTGTTGTGCATTTTAAACAGAGTGAAGTTACTTTTCTGCTCTATTTAAGATGAAGTTGTAAAAAGCACAGATTGGGCTGTATGTGGGGAGTAAGATGCGAAATAGGCCTCAGGAAGAGACATCCCTGAGGAATCAAACATTTAATGGTTTGGTAAAGGAAGAACAGCTTCCAGAACTGACTGGGGAGTAGCCAGAGATACTGAAGAAAGATCAGAAGGGTATAGTGTATGGAAGCTAAGTGTAGTCTACCTTTCAAGAAAGAGAGTGGTCGGCTCTGATGCACAATGCTGCTATATCAAGTAAGATAAAGATAGAAAATTGTTGGGTCTATGAGAACAGATTTAGAGCACTTTGGGAACAGAATCCAGAGCAGTCCTTTATTCCTTCCTTCAAGGATAACATAATAAAAGATATATTAAATACCTGTCATATTTGTACTAATGAAGTAACAGAGACAACTCAGAGAAGAGTCTTTATTCATAAGAACTTTGATAAATCATTTTGGTAAAAAGGGATACATATACATAGAAGGAATTCTTAAATTATAGGCAAATATCCATTCCTTTGTTAAAACATTGGGAGTTCAAAATAAGAAAATACTATTTCTATTGGAGTAATAAAGAGGGCTTCCTAGAGGAAGTGAGTCTTGAACTTTGAAGGACATGTAAGATTACCATTTTTTTCAGAAGGGGTCTCCTGGTGATATTGTGAAGGGCCTGGAAGATGAGTTGGTCTCATAGGTTAGGGAGCTATTGTCTGTTTGGAACTAGGTAAGTCTTCATAGCACTGTATTTGAGGAAGAACCCAATATCATTATGCAAGATAGCATATTTGCCACCAATTAATTTACTCACTATTTACTTAGGGCCTCCTACATGTAAGACACTGTTGTAGGAAGCAAAAACATGGAAATGAGCAAACTAGGGGCCCAGCCCTTCAAAAGCTTAATGTCTATCAGGAAAGAAAGGCAAACCGATGATTATAATCTGTTTCCATAAGTAATATGATGGGCAAATGGCAAGGTTAAATGAGAAAAGAAAGGTGGGGCACCCATGGGACTATGTAATGATTCTTGAGGAAGACTTTATAGAGTGATTAATGCCAACATGAATGTGAAGTGTAAGTAGAAGTTATTCAGATGGAGAGGATTATTTATGGTAGAGCGTGTGTGGAGGCATAGAGCCATGAGAGAGTGTACTTGGCATGGAGATTTGAGAGGAACTGTGGTGGAAAATATGGTGGAGAAATGGAGTATAGAGAGGTTCCATCAACAAAGGCTTCGTGGGCTGGTTCAAGGACTTTGGATTGTATCAGTTTGCAATTTTCGAAAGATTATCCTGGCTATATCAGAGCAGATAAATAGGATAGGGACTAAGAAAAAAAGAAAACTGGTTAGACAGCTATTGTGGCATTCCAGGAAGAAAATAATGCAGGAATACAAAAAAAATATATTACTTTTGTTTTTTTGATATTGTATTCGTGGGATATATAGCTCAGTAGATTTTATATTGCCAAACTCCTAGGAATGCTTTTCACATACAGTACACTATGAAAAGCCACTTTATACATTCCATTAAGATGTAAATTCTATAAGAATGACATCTACCTTGCTTACTGAGGTATGTCTAGCACCTGGCTTAATATTGGTACATAGTAGGTTCTCAAATATCTTGAAGAAATAAAGTTTTATCAAATGTGGGAAGTGAAGCAGAGAACATTCTTTAGTGACTCCAGCCTTATTGGCTTGATCAACTAGGTGGATATTGACACCATTTTTCAAGATTCAGAATGAGAAACATTTGAAGAAGCAGTTTTTTGATATATAAGGTTTACCATGCCTATGCAGTACCCATGGGATATGTTTAATAGGCATCGGGGATATATGTTTCAGCTCAGAATATCCATACTGAGGAAAAAAAACATGCAAAAGGTTTAGACATGCAGTTTCGAGTTGTTGTGGTTGATAAGATCACTTCATAAGAGCATAGACTGTATGCTCAAAATATATCATCCTACAGAAGAATATCGGCCCATCAAGAACAAGTGGCATAAAAGGAGTCTGTGGAAGGAAAAAAAAAAAAAAGGAAAGAAAAAATAAGACAACCAGATAAGGAGATGTTTTAGAAGCCAAAGTGTGGGGCATTTCAAAACTGATGTGTAGTTGAATGGAGTAATCCTTAGGTGAAGTGACATAGGTCTAAACCCTGATGATGGGAGCACCTGGATGGCTCAGTGGGTTAAAGCCTCTGTCTTCAGCTCAGGTCATGATCTCAGGGTCCTGGGATCGAGCCCCGCATGGGGCTCTCTGCTCAGCAGGGAGCCTGCTTCCCCCTTTCTCTGCCTGTCTTTCTGCCTACTTGTGATCTCTCTCTCTCTCTCTGTCAAATAAATAAAATAAACAAAATAAAATCTTTTAAAAAAATAATAAATCCAGACGATGGTTAGGAGAGTTAATTCTAGGAGTTGGAGTGAGAACACATGGCAAAAGAAGGAGCAAAATTAGTGGGGAAGTGGACTGGAGATAGTTATAGAAGCTAGATAGGGAAGCTGAACCATTTTAATTGTGAAGGAGACTGTGTCTGGAATTTTGTTTTAGGGATTCTTCTTGCAATGTGAATTTGTATGCAGAGAGCTCTGGGGTTTCCTGGCTTTGGATCAATACTTGCTTACCTGAGGCTCTCAGATGAACTTCATACTAAAGTTTTAGCACTCATCCATTCAGTTAGCACTACCTTTTGTAGTCCTTAGAAATGTTGCAACAGTTCTGTACAAATTTATAAAGTGACACTACCAATTTCTTCTTCTGTATTGTTCAGGCTAGCCCCTGTCATAACATAGAGGACTATAAAAGCTTAATTATATAGTATCTTTGAGAAACTTAGATTTCTGTGAGTTTTATATTGCCCTATTTCATAATTTTATTGTGAATAATATCAAACAAAAATGATTATAAAGCATTTAAATCTGAACATTGAATAGAAATGCTTAAAAAGAATAGATGAGCTGGACTATGCCATTTACCAATGGCTTATTATCATGCAAATTCACCCACTAGACCAGTGAATCATATTAACCGATCTGAAGAATAAATATATTGCATTGAAAGAGCTTAGGTGATATTTATTTTCTGCTTGGAGATGGCCACATTTTTTTTTTTTTTTATTAGAGAGAGAGAGAGACTGAGAATGAGAGGGGAGAAGGTCAGAGGGAGAAGCAGACTTCCCGCAGAGCTGGGAGTCCGATATGGGACTCGATCCCGGGACTCCGGGATCATGACCTGAGCCGAAGGCAGTTGCTCAACCAACTGAGCCACCCAGGCGCCCATGAAGATGGCCACATTTTTAGAGGACAACTAGTAATATTAGACATCAGAAGAAAGTATCAATGTTGATTAAAAGCTTAGAAAATGAGACTCCAGCAGAAGTATTAAGGAACAAGTTATATAGGAAAAGAAAGGTTAAAAAGACGTAAATTTGGATATACACATGTTTAAGATTATTAAGTGAGAATAAAAACAAAACGAAATCTAATAGAAGGAAATATGTGACTTAGAAGCACTGTCGTTGATTTTTTTTTTCTTTTTGGCTTTCTTTTTTTCTTTTAGTATTTGTGACCAGGCTCCATTATACTTAAATATGGTAAAATATTCTGAATCAATCTCCCAAAAGAATAATATTTCAAGTAATAACTGTAATAGGAGGGTGATTATTGTTTGAGGGTTAATGTGTCACTGTGGTTATTGCATATTTCGTTTGGTTTTGGCTCAGTTCCCAAGACCCTTCAAGCTTCCTTTTATTAAAATAATGTTTTCCCCCAAAGTGGTCCATGTGACATTTTTTTCAATGAATCTTTCTTTTAAATTCTTACCAAAATGGGTATTAACTTTCAAATTAAAGTTTATAAAATACTTACCATAATTATCATTAATAATTACTATGTCATTTTATTTAGACATGATGAATGGAAGCAGCACATTTTTCTAAATATCTCTGTAATGTTTAGGTATAAGTAGAAGGCCTTTTAAAACATGAGAGCCATGGATTTACTTTTAGAACAATATTATCTTGGTCTTTGTTGTGTGGATATTCTAGCTCGTTGTTTTAATTTGATGATTTTCAGTATCTATCTTCTTGGTATTATATAAAGATTTGGGCACAGATCTTCTTTAGGGTATAAACAATAGTATATATATTCAATAAATATGCCTCATATGCTAGGCAATATCCTGGGTGCTTAAAAAAATGTTTCTGTCATTAAGAACTCACATTTTGGCCAGAAATATAGACACAAAAGTAAATAAGTGTGTTATAATATGAAAATTAACTTTTACTTGGGTGTGCTTTCTAACCATGTCCTGGAAAGTTCCCAAGTTAATTTTTAATGGTTAAGTGGGAGATAGCCACTTGGTGAAAGAGAGTAGGAAATTCTCCAAGAACACAGCATTAAACTGAGGCCTAGAAATATTGACCATGGAAGTGGTAAGAGATAAGACTGGGGTGGTAATTCAGGGTGTCAGACTAGGGTAGGCTATAGATATTTTTTTAACTTGAACTTCACTCTGTCATTGACAGGGAATTGCTTAGGATGAAGGATGGGAAAATAGCATGGTCAGATTGAGTTTCAGGGTAGATCATTGTGGCATCTTTGTCACAAGATGACTTTGAGTGGCATAAAAAGGGAGGAAGCTACTAACAGGATGAGGTCTTGTCTTCGTGAGGTGATGGTAGGAATGGAAAGGATAGCAAAGAATTAAGAAACATTTAGAATGTTAAATGGTCACAATTGGGAGTTTAATTAGGTAATGATGGAGGGCATGCAAGAAACTTAGAGTCAGGAGATAAAGGATATATTAGTTCTGATATTAGGATGATATATCAACTCTTAACAATGATGAACACTTACTTGGGTATGCTTTCATATTCACAGCTCTAACTCCATGTGGTAAGGAGAGCAAGTGTAATTAGCAGCCATATTTAAACATAAGTGCATAAAATCTAATGGATGCTAAGCTATTTAGCTAATATTAATTATAAACTAATTAAGTGATAGAGCCTGGTATTGAACACAGGTCTTCTGACTTTGCAGCCCATGTGCTTTTCACCATACCCACATACAGGTTGATGTTGTGTAGGACTAGTTATCTCTGTGGACCATACGGTGACTATGATGAGCACGCTCTCCAGAGAGGCAGAGATTTAAAACAATTAGTGAATAGTTCCTTGATAAATGGCACATATTTGCAGTGCCATTTATTATACATATATTTGTTTTGTCCTCCTATATGAATTATTTTACATAAAAATAATATACTAATGCCACTATTGGAAAACTAAGCATGTATCTATTATTGCTTTTGTGCATAAATGTAAATAAATGGGCAGTTCAGTTAGAGTGGGTCCTTGAAAAGCCCCAAGGTAAATTTTAGACTTACATTTTGCTAACTACCTATTTAAAATGACATCTTCATGTATTTTACATACATACATATATACTTACATATGTATTATATATAGAAAGAGTGTGTATGTGTTTTATACTTTATACTTATGAGTTACATGGACTTAAGTTCTGCTCATTATTGGACCTATTTTTTTCTTTTGTCCTTAGAAGATCTTTTTTTAATCAAAAGATATATAAGAAGGATATAGTATCCTGTGATTTTTTTGTAGTGTCTATCATATTTGCAACCTAAATTTAAATGTATATAATGCTTTAGCAAAAAAATACGTGCCTTATTCAGGGACCATTAAATTAACTACTCTGTAGAATAATATAATTTAAAAAGCTGCTTCATTTTCCAGATGAAGAAATTAAGACCCATTCAAGTGACTCCTAACACCCAGATCAGTGTCCTTCTGAATCATTATGCTGTCACTGGTTACCACCTGCCTGTGCTTATATTCTTGATATGTTGTTATAGGAAGGAAAGGGGTAAAGTCAACATTTGTGAGTGCCTACTATGCATGATCCAGGCTATGTTTTTTCATTTCACATTTGATCTCTCAGGAGAATGGCAAAGACAAGGAGCTTCTAAAATTTATATCCTGAAATGTGCAACATGAGGTTGATTTTAATTCTCCATATGCAGCAAAATACCCATTTTGAGTTCCCTTTTAAACATATGAGTTCTATCAGTTCAATACGAAATCTCAAATGATCCTCCAGCCATCCATTCTATGCATTGATAGGTAGTCTGGTTAGAGTAATATATTTTTGGCCAAAATACAAAATAAAGAAAGCTGATCAATTATTATCTCTACCTTTATTTGATGGTTCACTCAATAGCTCAAAAAGAAATAGGGTTGTATTTCAGATGCTTTGTATAATTCTTTTTTTTTTGGTTTTGAGGTGGGTTTTTTGTTTTGTTTTGCCTGTGTATGTGTATTTGTCTGTCTTACATTTGTATTCTGTCATTTGGAATAAGATAAAATTTTTTTAAATATCATTTGGTTTATGGGTATCTTGAGAATGATAGAACTCTTAAGAGAGAGAACTGTAAATAATATACCCAGAAGTAATTCATACACATATCAAAATAATTAGTATTACCAGGACTCATTGTGAAACACTTTGATATTGATCCAAATTTGGGGAAAGAATAAAAGAAATACCAGAGATCAAGAGCAATATATTCTAATTTGTCTCAATATAATAAATTTATATTGTTTTCATTAATGTTGAATATTTGATGAGTCTTAAAGTATATTCCTAAAAGCAATTATCTGTAACCTCGTTATTAGTATGATTTTTAAAAAATATTTTTGAATTGAAGGTCTTGGGGTTATTTGGAATCAAGATAATAACATGGATAAGAGTTTAAAAAAAGGATTAAATGATAAAAAGTCATAAACATTCATCCCAAGGAATAATAATAATAGGTAACATTATTAAGTTCTTACCATATGTCAGGCACTATTCTAAAAACTAATTCATGTAATCCTCACATAACCCAAGGGAATTATATTCTGTTATTATTCCCAATTTTACAGATGGGAAAACTGAGACCCAATGACATTATAAATGTGGTTACACTAAGAATTTCTAGAATTTGGACTTAAGCCCCCAATCATTTGGCCCACATTTCAACGATAAAATCTGAGTTGAGAACATGGGGCAGGGCCTGAAAATGAGCAGCAAATTTAACTTGGTGCTGAGACCCCCAGCTGCTCTTTTATGGCTTACAGTCACTACCTGATCAGAAAGCCTCACTGATCAACTCTGTGACTTGGAGCAAGTCTTTACCTTTTAAGCTTGGATATTTCATTAGTTACACGGGGATAATAATATTTAACCTATAGACAATTGTGACGATTAAATACGATTATATGCATTGTTTATATAAGCACATGATAAATGGAATTGCTGTGGTGGTTATTACCAGCTCCAGAGTTTGGGGCTTAGATAAATCTTGCAAAAATGTTTTTTTACTCATAAATATTTATTTGGAAAGTTGAATATCCATTTTTTATAGCTTACCAAGTACATACTGAGATTGGCAATTTGGAGAAGCATTTTACTTTATTTTATCTTACCTAGTAAATACTATCTTTTCTTCCCTTATCCCTTCTTCCTTCCTTATTTCCTTTTAGTCACACCTATTTTCCAGGCATCTGAAATATATAATGTATTCCCAGAGGTATTTTATAGGCATTTATTCTAGGACCTATTTCTGTGAATATATAACAGACGCTCATGGAAATAGAGCCTAGGATACCTTGCGATTTCTGCTTGTTAAAATCTTCCTGACCCTGTTGGAATCTGTCCAAATCAAATGCCATTTCCTTTATAGAACCTGTCTTGATTACCTCAGCGGGGAGGAAAATTTTCTTCTCTGACCTATGAAGAATAAGGGCAAGGAGGCAGGATGGTAAATTATATTGGTGGTGGATTATATGGTTATGACTTAAAGTGATTTACATGCCTAAAACTTGCTCCTTACAAAATGTTTGCTGAACAAAAATGATGCAGTGATGTGGGAATAAAGCATATTGATCTTATCCCACTCACTTTCTTATACCAATAGTTTCCTCACATTGTCGCCTGGCTTCCCCAAACCTCTACTGTGTAGCTGACTCCGACCTTAATCTAGAATATGAGTATGTCCTATTCCAGGGAATATGTATTCAATCTTATTTCCCTGGGCCCTAGACTCTCATTATATTTCACCATAAGCAGTGACTCAATTGAATAGGACACCAAAAACAAACAACAAAATCAAAAACCAAAAATGGGGTCACATCAAATTTGTAAGCTTCTACATAGCAAAGGAAACAAAACGGATGGGCAACCCAGTGAATGGGAGAAAACTTTTGCAAACCATATATCAGATAAAGAGCCAATTAATATCCAAATATCCAAAATATATAAAGAATGAATAACAACTCAGTAACAAAAAAAAATCAGATTTAAAAAGAAGCAGAGGAACTAAATAGTCATTTTCCCAAAGAAGTCATCCAAATGGCCAAAAGGACATGGAAAGATGCTCAAAATCACTTATCATCAGGAAAATGGAAATCAAAACCACACTGATATATCATCTCACACCTGTTAGAATGCCTATCATCAAGAAGACAAAAGAAAATAAGTATTGGAGAGGATGTAGAAGAAAGGGAACCTTTGTACAATGCTATAGGAATGTAAATTTGTTCAGACACTATGGAAAACAATATGGTAGTTTTTCAAAAAGTTAAAAAAACATTTTTTCATGTGTATGTTAGCCATTTGTATGTCTTCTTTGGAGAAGTGTCTGTTCATGTCTTCTGCCCATTTTTTGATGTGATTATGTTTTGTGAGTGTTGAGTTTGAGGAGTTCTTTCATCATCTTTAGCCATCAGAGAGATCCAAATCAAAACCACACTGATACCACCTTACACCAGTTAGAATGGCCAAAATCAACAAGACAGTTAACAACAAATGCTGGAGAGGATGTGGAGAAAGGGTAACCCTCCTCCACTGTTG
>JAPYYJ010002754.1:0-12368 GCA_028533885.1 Nasua narica | reverse complement strand
AGTAGTGCAATTGCAGGGTCATAGGGTAGCTGTCTATTTAATTTCCTGAGGAATCTCCATACTGTTTTCCAAAGTGGCTGCACCAACTTGCATCCCCACCAACAGTGGAGGAGGGTTCCCCTTTCTCCACATCCTCTCCAGCATTTGTTGTTTACTGTCTTGTTGATTTTGACCATTCTAACTGGCGTAAGGTGGTATCTCAGTGTCCTACTGTACACTCTATTTTTTTTTTAAAGATTTTATTTATTTATTTAACAGAGAGAGAACACAAGCAGGCAGAGAGGCAGGCAGAGGCAGAGAAAGGAGCAGGCTCCCTGCCGAGCAAGGAGCCCGATGCGGGACTCGATCCCAGGACGCTGGGATCATGACCTGAGCCGAAGGCAGCTGCTCAACCAACTGAGCCACCCAGGCGTCCCCCTACCGTACACTCTTGACCAAAGAACCATCCTCCTTTATCCAGGAAGGTTCTCTTCTTTGACCAATCATGTGACTTCAGGAGGAATCCACATGAAGCCCAGCTAGCCAGATCAGCGAAACCAACCTTGGTGATTTGTGAAATCACAGATGGGACAGCCAAATGGACCTCACATCCATCTCACTGTTTTTTTATGCGCACCCTACAATGGACGTAGTATTGTTAAATATAGTTTACAGGTTAGGCTACTGTAAAAAAGTTATGGTTTCACTGCTGGTAGATGGCGTGCCTTCAAATCTGGATATAGTGCTGTTCCCTCTACTAAAACATATATTACATCTTAATTTCCTGTCAGAAAATAAAAACCATCCCTCATAAAGTAGCTATGGTGGCCCAATCACAGAATCAGAGGGATTTTAGTGAGAGGCAGGACTGTGGATCTCTGCTTTATCTTACTAAGGTTTTGCCTTGGATTTGCCAAATCCATTTTAGAGGAGTGGAATAAAGACCAGCTTTGTAATCAGACAGACAGAATCACTTTCCAACTCTTTGCCTTCATTAGCTATGTGACCGAAGCACAGTTATGGAGGGTTTTTTGCTGGCTTATTGCTTAACGGGAATTTCTATTTGAAAGGGTTTTGTGAAGATTAAGACACATATTAAAAGAACCAAATGCAGCTCCTGGTGCATAGAAAACACTTTGCATGTTGTGTCTATTAACGTATTATCAACCTATTTTTGTTGTATGTATTACATGTATTACATGTAATACATGTAGTACATGTATTACATTGTAACGCATTGTAAAGTATTTTTGTTATAATGAGTTCCTTGAAGTTTAAAATTAATGAAATATTTTATTGATAGTGATAAATATCTCTTTAAAGGTACAGTATAAATACTCCACAAAAACTTATTTTAATTCTTATATACTGATTCATGTTGAGATATTAAATTTCATAGTTTATTATGAAATTCTTTGGTCTTTGGCCTTCAGTATAGTTTCATGCTGAGAGATGCAAAGCTTTTAGCTTAAGGAAATGAACACGTCATTTAACTCCTGTAAACCTCACTTTCCATGCCTGAAAATGATGTAAATAATAGTATCTATATTAAGGGAGACTTGTGAGGATTAAACACACAGTTACTTGACATACGTAAAGTATGTCATAGACAATACTTTAAAAGACATAAAGTAAAAAAAAAAAAAAAAAAACCTCTTTTTAAAATCCTATTTTACCCCTGTTTGAATCAGTAGGTTACAAGAAACAATTGTCTCATCCTAACAACCGAAGTAAGGTAGATAATCTACAAAATTATACTTTTTTTAAAGATTTTATTTATTTAGGGGCACCTGGATGGCTCAGTGGGTTAAAACCTCTGCCTTCAGCTCAAGTCATGATCTCATGGTCCTGGGATCAAGCCCCACATCGGGCTCTCTGCTCAGGAGGGAGCCTGCTTCACCCTCACTCTCTGCTTGCCTCTCTACCTACTTGTGATCTCTCTCCCTCTGATCTTTTTTAAAAGATTTTATTTATTTATTTGACACATAGAGAGAGACAGTGAAAGAGGGAACAGAAGCAGATGGAGTGGGAGAGCGAGAAGCAGGCTTCCTGCCAAGCCGGGAGCCCAATGTGGGGCTCGATGTGGGGATTGATCCCAGGATCCTGGGATCATGACCGAAGGCAGATGCTTAACAACTGAGCCATCCAGGTGCCCCTACAAAATTATACTTTTTATTTTTTTGTTTGTTTGTTTACATCATGATAGAAACCTGAATGAACTAATCAACTAAGCTCCCAGAAGAGATAAGTTCATTGTGTGAGATAGTAAGTCTATACCTGCTCTTATCCCTGGCTGAAGGAGGAAGAAGAATATGTCAAAGATAAGGAGAATCTAACCTATCCTGTGACAAGTTTTAGCAGCAATTTATTGACAAGGCATGACAGGTTAGCATCCAAAAGAGTAGAGAGAGAAAGACTGATTTACTCTCTAGATTTTCTTCAAGAGTGTTTACCAAGTTCTGGGAAAAATAGCTAGGAAGCAGTGATAGAAAGGAGAACAAGATGATTCACTCAGAATTTCAGCTTTAAAAGATGGGGAAGGACTAGGAAAGTCAAGAATGAATCTCTGTGCACTCAAGACTTTCAGCTAAGTGGAAGTGTGTGAGGGAGAGGAGAGATGAGATACACTGCCCCCCTATCTCCATCAGATACTTCAGGCTTTCAATTCCTGATGATTCAGGACAGGGAAGAAGAATTGAGAGAAATTCCTATAAAGTAATCTCAGTCGTCATGGAAAGTAGGGAAGTGGCAGCCAAAAGAACAAGACAACATTGGAGATAGGATGAGAGAGAGAGAGGGGCAGGGAGGAAAAGAGAGAAGTCCAAAAAATGGTGTCCTAGCTATAAGGCAGGGAGATATATTCCATGGGATAGAGACTAGGCAGCTGGGCTCTGAAATAGATGCAGACCTCAAAAACCTTGCCAATGCTGAGATCACAGGCTTTGCTAAAAGGAAATTTTTGGTTCCACTTTTGAAACTGAATCAACCTAAATTTGCAGCAGTTCCCAAACAGTTCATCCGGTCTCTGCGTCAACTGAACCTCTACTCCAGCAAACTGTCAGAAAAGAAATAGCACTTTCTGAGAATTGAAATTATTTATTTCAGTATCTACTGAGTTGTAATAAAAATATCCAGGACTCAATTAATAATCATAGTACATAGAAATGTAATAAATTATGACCCACAGCCATGAAAGGAAACAGTCAACAGGATAGACAAAGAGATGACTCAGATGTTACAATGTTTACAGGATAAAACCAAAAAATGAAAACACTACTGCAAAACTCCTAAGGGATCTAGTAGAAAAGAAGGTGGACAACATGTATAAAGATACATGAGAATTTTAGCAGAGACATGGACATTTTCTCCTCAAACACTGTAGTTTCCATCTCTAGTGTTTGTATAGTTCATGTTTCTCTATTTTTTTACTCTTTAAAACATGTTTAGGGCGCCTGGGTGGCTCAGTTGGTTAAGCAACTGCCTTCGGCTCAGGTCATGATCCCAGAGTCCTGGGATCGAGTCCCGCAGCAGGCTCCCAGCTCCACGGGGAGTCTGCTTCTCCCTCTGACCTTCTCCCCTCTCATGCTCTCTCTCACTGTCTCTATCTCAAATAAATAAATAAAATCTTTTAAAAAACATGTTTAATACAGTTATGTTTTTGTTTTAATGTCTTTATCTACAATTTCTAACATATTCTTAGTGGATTTTAATTAATTGGTTTTCCTCTTGATTTTATATCATATTTATCTGTTTCTTTGCATGCCTAATACTATTTTTATTGGATACCAGACTTTGTAGATTTTACACTATTCACTACTTGATATTTCTGTGTGCCCAATTTTATTTTCTAAGATGCAGTTATTTGAAAACAGTTTGATCCTCTGCTTTGATCCTATTTTTTTTTTAATATGTGGGATAAGGACTATCATTCGTCTGGGGATAGACTAGTCTAGGGATAATTATCCTGTATCCTGTACAGGATCCAGTATGTAGACTATCATAGTCTAGGGATTCTTATCCTGTGTTCTGAGTACTCTAACCAATGCCCTGTAAACGTGTGGTTTTCCTGTCTAATGCCTGGTGCTATTTCTGGTCCTGTGTGAGTGCTAGGTACTGTTCCTTTTAATTATTTATAGTGGTTATTTGCTTTCACTTGGGCGTTTTTTGTTCATACACATGCTTTGATTAGTACTCTGCCGAAAAAACAAGGAGAACCCTGTGTAGATCTCCCAAACCCTGTCTCTGTGTAGCTCTTTCTTTTCTCTAGCCACTTTCATCTGCCTAGACTCAACTCTTTGTCCTTCATTCAAGGAGACATTCCAGCTCTGCCTGGTTTCCCCAGCTCTGTGCAGCACCCACATTTCACTTACGACCATAAGCTAGGGCAATTATAAAACTTACCTCATTTATTTCCTATAGCTCAGGGATCACTGATCTTCATTGCCAGATGTCCACTGTCATAAAAACCCCTATTTTCTCCCATATATTTTGTGTGACTTTTTACTTCTTTCCAGTTGGAGTGTAGATCCAATCCCAGTTCTTTTTGACTAGAAACAGAAATCTGTGTGATTCTATTTTTATGAAATATTTCAATGACGAAACAAATCTATTTGAAATAAATTAGGACAAGACTACCTGGGGGTGAGGACTGACTGAAAGGGCACAAGTAATTATTCTGTAGTGATGTAAAGGTTCTATACCTTCTGTGGGGTTTTGCCAAAACTCATGGAAATTAACCACTAAGATATGTGTTTTTATTTTCTATAAAGTTCACCACCAATATATAGAATAAAAAGCTCTATATTTGATCTCACCCGAACTATCTCTGACCTTCAAATACGCCAAGCTAACCTTCCAACTCAGTGACTCATTTCTTTTCCTCCATTCCCCTGTCACCCTCCCAGACACCTTGCCTGATCTGCAAACACAGAAACAGTTTTAGGCTCATTCACATCACAAAAGAAGTTTGCCTCTTTAATTTCTACAGAGACCTGAGCTCTTCAGGTAAACCCTAACATAGTTTTAGGTTATACAGAAATAACGATATTCACTTATGTTTTTAAGAAGGGCTAATTCAGCCTAGTCTTTTTGGCATAACAGGTAAATATGTTACTTATCTTCCATGTGTTTAAGTATCTTTAGCAGCAGTCACTTCCACAAAGTTGTCCTTTTTGAATATAGTATTAACCAACTTCCTGATTTTTATGGGATAGATTTATTACCACATTAGTTTTAATGGTTTCTGAGTTGTTGTGATTTTTTGTTTCAGGGCTACTGCCCCTCAATTGGGTTTCATAGTTTGGCGGTTAGGGCTCCTTAATTTATTATTATGAAAGTTATGGTTTGCAGACTTGTTTTCAATCCATTACCCCCCCCCCCCCGCTAAAATATCTTACAACCTGTCATTATGATAAACAAGGTATAGTAGTGAAGATAGCTTCAGTTTTTAGAAGATTCCTTGCTTGCTCATATCTATTTTAAAAGGTGATATAAAATAAATTCAATTGGGGTGCCTGGGTGGCTCAGTCATTAAGCATCTGCCTTTGGCTCAGGTCATGATCCCAGGGTCCTGGGATCGAGCCCCGCATTGGGCTCCCTGATCAGCAGGAAGCCTGTTTCTCCCTCTCCCACTCCCCCTACTTGTGTACCCTCTCTCACTGTGTCTTTCTCTGTCAAATAAATAAATAAAATTTTTCATAAATAAATAAATAAAGTCAATTATATATATTGGCTATGGATTTGATTTCTAGGGTGATGGTCAACCAGTATCTGGAAAATATTTATATTTTGGGAGTGGGAGCTAATATGACAAATAAATTCTTTCATTTGATAGAGTGACACTGAAATTTTGACCAAAATTTAGAGGGCTAAAACCAGTGCCTCTAGCAAGATAGAACACAGAACTAGGAATCAGGAGACCAAGCTCTGGTTCTTCTGCTTTTCTTTGCTAATGTCCAGCTGGAGCAAACTATACCTTCCTGCAGCACTAAAGGAAATAAGGTAGCATTTATAAAATTACCTAGTAGCATTAGTTGTACAATATGTACTTCATCTGTAATTAAAGTACAGCACTGATGCATTGGTTGCCCCTTCTTCAAGGGATATCTTGCTTTCGTGAAGACTAGGGACTCTCCAAAGGATCATCCTGCAATATTTTTTGAAGACTCCCTATGGTTCAGACACTATGCAAAATGCTAAGGATGCAGATATAACAAATAATTCGTCTGAGAATCAAATGTAATTCAGGCTGCAGGATTCCTTCCATTCTCTTGGGAGAATGATAAAAAGGAAATATCGAATCAAGGAAGTAATATCAACATCAACAGCAGCATCAGTAGAAGTGAAATAAACCTTAGAAATACAGGTAAGACAGAAGGCTGTTTGAACTCAGGAGTTTGTAGGGTGGGGAGGAAGAACTACCTCCTGAAACAGTGAGAGAATTACGTAGAGAAGAGCACTTGGAGTCCTGCTCTTTCTTGTCTCTGTTGCCTTTGAACTATCATTATTTACCTCCCTTGTGGTTCAGACTTCTGATGTTGATAGTCACAAAGATAGGATAAAGGCAGTCAAGAAAGCCTGTTGGGATGAAATATTAGGAAAAATGAATGGGAAACATGTTAATCCATCCTTGTCATTTGCTTTTCTACCTCACTCTTCCAAATATTCAGGGCTGTTGGATCACATTCAATGCACTCAGCATCTTCCCAGTGCCTCTTAGATCTATAAAATCAAGGGTGATAAAATTATTCTCATTAAACAGTCCTAAGAAGATTTTACTACTCAGTTAACCAACTGAAAACAATGTTGGAAAAAGTGCTAAAGTAAGATGAAAACACAGATCTAGGGGATACTGCAAGAAATAGGCACGGCATGGAAAATTAAATATTTTACTAAAGTCAGTTGGTGTCAAAGCAAAGACATTCACATATACACACACATACATCTACACACAAAAATGAAGATAATCCCTAATAACCATCCCTACTAACCCAGAATTAAAGTTATATATGATGTTAACATGATAAGTCTTTCTTTTGCAGATAGTTTTAAAAATGCCTTTATAGTGGTCCCTTATTCATGGGTTACACATTCTAAGACCTTCAGCAGATTCCTGAAACCATGGATAGTACTGAACCTTATATGTACTGTTTTTTTCTATAGATATATACTTACAATGAAGGTTAATTTACAAATTAGTCACAGAAATAGGTTAAGAATAATAACTAATAATGAAATAGAACAGTTATAACAATATACTGTAATAAAAGCTATGTGAATGGGGTCTTTCTCTCTCAAAATATATTATTGTACTGTATTCACCCTTCTTCATGTGATGATGTGAAATGATAAAATGAGTAATAAGAAAAAATGAAGTGAATGGCATGGGCATTAAGATATAGCATCAGGCTACTATTGACCTTCTGACATATCATGGATACATGGAGGATATCTGCTTCCAAACTGTGGTTAACCACAGGTGATTGAAACTGTGGAAAACAAAATCATGGATAAGAAGGGAGTCCTGTATTAACTTGTTTTGTTGGACATAGTGGACACACTGCCAAGCTTTTACATTTCTATTATAAGTTCTTTAAGACTCTAAGTGTCCTTTGATTTAGAGACAACCTGTAATTAGTATATAATGTGTGTATATATATATATGTATATATATATATATATATATATAAATTTTACAGAAAATGGTATATAATCTATAAATCCACTTCCATATAGTTCTAGAATAAGCAAAACTTATCTATGGTGAGAGAAATGAAAACAGTGATTGCTTCTGTGAGAATCTGCCTATAAAGGGGTACAAGAAAAATTTTTAGGCAGTGGAAGTGTTCAGTATGTTGATGAGGTCTTTGCATTTTTCATATCTAATCAAACCATATTCTTTAAAATCTATACACTTTACTGTATAAAAATTTTAAGAAAAAAATGAAAAATAATAACAATGGAGTGTATAGCATGGAGGTATGTATCTACCAACATATGTAGAGCCTGTTTCCTCTCCAACATTTCAAAAATCCACTCAAATTGTGAAGAAGAAATACATAGTGGAGAAATATGACAGAATACAGTATAGAAAAAATTCTTTGTACAAGTATAATAAATCACCCGTTAATTGTGAAAACTAAATGACGACTCTAGGTGGTCTATAATGATATAAAACACATTTTACTACTCTAGCTCTATAATTTCCTTCCATTTTCAACTACCAGTTCTCATAGTAAACCCATTTATAAACCTATCTCCATTCTTAACAACCATAGGAGGTAGAGAAGTACTATTTTCATTTTGTGATTCATAGACTGAGATTCAACGTGGTTAAAGTAGAGATAGTCAGTGACGGATCTAGGTTTGAATCCAGGTCTTCAAAGTGAGAACTCTATTCTCCTTACATTTCTTCCTCCGTAAACCAGTATCATCATGGTTCCAGATAGTAATCCTCACCCGTCCTCTCACTTCTTTAGTGCTGATGGTTAGAACCCAGTTTCTTCCTAGGGTCCAGCCTTCTTCATTTAACTTTATAGGCCTGATAATTCTTATTCCTTATTCTTCTCTCTTTTCTTCTTAGAAGTGAGCTTTTTGTCTCCAAACATAGCCCAATGCTTTGAAATATACCACCTAAACATCTTGCCTTGTAGGACCTCAGTGTTCTATCAGACTCACAGAATTATCCATTCTGTTCTTATAATACTTTCTCCTGGCCTGTGCCCTGGGCATTGCTACTCCTTCATTTGTTCAATCTATTTCCAAGTTTTGGTCCCATCACCTTTTTCTGAAGCATAACCACAAGAATATATTTTATGGGTTATACATATTAACTTTCAAATACCCATTTTGCCAGTAACTGTAGGTGTTTAACTTCTTTGGGCTTCAGTTTATCATTGTTAAATAGAGATAACATGTCTATTATATACTTTTATTTGAAGGACTACCTTCAGTGGAACTATGTTAAGTAAATTTCCTAGCAGAATGCCAGATACGCAATAAGTCGTGACTATTACCCTTATTGTTACAATCTAATTTTATTCATGTATGATTCAAAGTTGCTTAGGAGAAAAAGTAAGTGTCCCTTGACCAATGTATTTTAGCATCCCTTCTTTGATATACAAGTAATGTATGCATATTAAAGGTATTGAGATATTCTTTGGTAAGTTTACATAACACTTACTCATATTTCACATAACACAGTATAAACTGTGGGAAACCTTGTCCTCAGAGAAGTCATTCATTGTCTTCTATTTGCTCTTCTGAATATGGAATCCATGCCGCAGGCACCAATATTCTATTAATTTATAGTGGCACTAGAAGTAACCATAAAATAAGTGCTATGGGTCATACTAATAAGACATGTCTGTTCAAAGTCAAGAACACTGACTAATGATGAAATGCCTAAAGCAAACATATATCAATAAAAATCATTTCAATTTTAGAACATGACAAGTTTCTTAAATATCAAACTAGGTTTTGCTGGAAGGTAGAAAGTCAAGTTTTATTAACATTTATTTTTCCACTGGAAAATTTTCTGATGCTGACAGTACTGAACCAATTGGTAGAGACATAAAATTTTGTTTAGCTTCAGATCCAAAGACAAAACTACTAAACTATCTATTATCATTCCTTGTAGGAAGACAGAGAAATTTTCCTAAATACAAATTAGACCAAGCTTCTCTCCTACTTGAAAATATCTAATAGATTTTTTTTTAGTTTAGCATAACAGTCATATCCTAGAATTTGTCCCTTACTTACCTCTTCAGCTGCAAGTCCAATATGACCCTTTATTTTTAATCACTATGAACATTTAATGTTTTTCTGGGGTAATGCATCTGGCTATATCATACCTTCATATCTTCCTATAGGATTTCTCCCCACTATTTGGAATGTCCTTTTCCCTCTTTATTTCCCAGCTATATTATTTTACTCCAAGCTCCACTTCCATTAAACCCTCTACAATTGCTGAAAGCCTTTAGTATGTCTGACATGTAGAAAGTATAGTGAAGTGACAAAACACAAGATTTTTTTTTAATCTTTTTTTTTTTTAAAGATTTTATTTATTTATTAGAGAGAGAGAGAGATCACAAGCAGGCAGAAAGAGGGGGAAGCAGGCTCCCCGCCGAGCAGAGAGCCCGATGCGGGGCTCGATCCCAGGACCCCGAGATCATGACCTGGGTCAAAGGCAGAGACTCTAACCCACTGAGCCACCCAGGCGCCCCAAGATTTTTTTTTTAACGAGAGTATGAGAGAAGAGAAGATGAATCCCAGCTCTTGCCTCCTCTCTCTCTGTGTACATGAGTAAGTGGCTTAATGTCTTTGAGCCTTGTTTTCCTATTAGAAAAAAAATGATAGATGGGAACAATGCCTACCTTACAGATCCTTTGTGGTGGTGAAATGAGATGAGCAAATGTCCCAGATACAGAACTTTACTCTGAGCTCTTGGATGACAAATGTTACCTCCATTCATGTTATGCCTTGGGGTTGAATATAATGTTTGGCATACTTTTGTCATTTAAAAATGGTTATTTTTAATGAAAATCATGGTGCTTTCAAGCAGTAGCAGTTGTCAGCACCATCATAGTTATCATTTATATGAGAACAGGATGGAAACTGTTTGAAAGAAAGTGACTAAAATCTAGTTTTTCTTTTTTTTTTTTTAAAGATTTTATTTATTTATTTGACAGGGAGAGAGATCACAAGTAGGCAGAGAGAGGGGGAAGCAGGCTCCCGCTGAGCAGAGAGCCCAATGCGGGGCTTGACCCCAGGACCCTGAGACCATGACCTGAGCCAAAGGCAGAGGCTTTAACCCACTGAGCCACCCAGGCGCCCCTGGAATCTAGTTTTTCTAAAATGTGCAAGGATATTTTTTTTTAAATGTGCAAGGATATTGATATATTTTATTTACCCTTCTTGGAATTCCTTGTCTTACTAACATTTAATAAAATAATATCTCTATTAAATATGGAATATTTTCAATGAATAACTTTCTAGATATTTCTTGGACCACATTATTATTACTCATTTTTTCTAAAACTTCAATGAGTTATATGTTAGATTTTCTCACTCTATTGTCCCTATCTTTTATTTTATTTTTTTAAGGTTTTATTTATTTATTTGACAGAGAGAGAGAGATTACAAGTAGGCAGAGAGGCAGGCAGAGAGAGAGGGGGGGAAGCATGCTCCCTGCTGAGTAGAGAGCCCAATATGGGGCTCAATCCCAGGACTCTGAGATCATGACCTGAGCAGAAGGCAGAGGCTTTAACCCACTGAGCCACCCAGGCTCCCCTATTGTCCCTATCCTTTAAGTTTTGTTAAACATTTTTATATGCCTAGCACTTTTGAAAACATCTTATTACTTCCTAATTTTAATATTTTTTAAATTTATTTAAATCTTAAATACATTTATTTCAGAGTTAATATATACTAATTATCAGCAATAACAGTAGTTTGTTTTTTCCAGTCATTTTGCTAATGGTGACTATTGTGATTTGTGATTTTTTTTTTTTTTTTTTTTTTAGTAATTAACTAATATTCCATGGAATTTGTGTCTGGGAGTAATCTCGGTCCTGAGTTTAATGTATAGTCAGGGATATGCATTTACTCTTTTCATGTGTCTGAGGACATTACTGTTCTGAGATCCCTTTAAATAAACTTTTTATTGTTTTTTTACCAGGCCACACAGGTAGTACAGATTTCAGCCAAAATCTTATCTGTGGGTTAGTTAATGGTTAAAAATTCTTGGAAGGAGTTATTTTTTCCCTATCCAGTTGAGTTCTAAATCGGCATGTTTCTTTATGGTCTCCCTCTATAGAGGAGAATGTATCAGGTTAGAAATTCCTGTAATGTGTTATGCGTTACTATAACCTGCAGGTCATTTTAAAGTACAAAGTGCATGGCTATGTATCTGAACTACTGCATCAAACAATTTTAGAAAAGGGAGCTGGAGAGCTGTATATGTTTGTTGTTGACTTTTATTTTTATAAAGATTCATTTATTTGAGAGAGAAAGAGAACGTGCGAAAGTATGGGTGGGAGGGGCAGAGAGAGAGGGAGGGAGGAACTCAAGTAGATTCCTCCCTGAGTATGGAGCCCAACAGTGTAGGGCTCGATCACAGGACCGAGAGATCACAACCTGAGCTGAAACCAAGAGTCAGAAGCCTATCCAGGTGCCCTTTTCTTTGTTTTTAAGTAAACTTCTTATATAATTTTGAAACAGCTAACATTTAGATTATAGTCATAAATAGTCTTAACATTTTCATTCTTTTTTTTATTTTTTTATTAACATATAATGTATTATTTACCCCAGGGTACATGTCTATGAATCATCAGGCTTACACATTTCACAGCATTTGCCATAGCACATACCCTCCCCAATGTCCATAACCC
>JAPYYJ010002753.1:0-12370 GCA_028533885.1 Nasua narica | reverse complement strand
TTAGGAACTTTCCAGAATGTTGATAGACCTCAACTCTTAGGTCCAGGAGGCAGGATGACTCTAAAACAAATAAATAAAAAGGAAATCCATATTTACACACATCATAGAAAAGCTGCAGAGCACCAAAACAGAAAAGGAAAATCATAGACATAGAAACTTAAAATTGGGAGGGAACAGGAGTGTCTACTCTCCACCTCTGCTCAGCACTTTACTGGAAAATGCACACAAGGAAAAAAGATTGGAAAGGAAGAAGTAAAAAGACGTTTGTTCACAGGCAACATGATCGTGCCTGGAACATGGGCAATCCTAAGGAATCTACAAAATACAAACAAATGGCTAGAACTAACGAGCAAATACAGGAAGGTGGCAGGATGCAAAGTCTTTTTTTTTTTTTTAAGAGAGAGAGAGAAGCAGAAGGGCAGAGGGAGAGAGAATCTCTCACAACCCTGAGACTATGACCTGAGCCAAAAATCAAGAGTTAGATGCTTAACCCACCAAGCCACCTCGGTTCAGTGTTTTTAGGTCAGTATTTTTAAAAGTCAAATTTTTCTGTGTACCAGAAAACTAGAAAATAAACTTTAAAAAAATTGTTTACAATAGCATCGAAAAATGAAACGAGTAGAGATAACTTGAACATTATTAACAAATTATTGTTTGTTTTTGTTCTTTTTTGTTTATTTTTATAAATAACAATTTGTAAATAATAATTTATTGTTGTAAATAAAATTATTTAACAAATTAACGACTATATATATATATATATATATATATATATATATATATGAAGTGTCTACACTGAAAACTAAAAAACAATCCAGATAAAACTATACAAATATCTAAGTAAGAGAGGAGAGAAAGAACATGTTTTCAGATCCAAAGGTTCCACTGGAAACAGTACTATGTCTGCTGTCCCCAAATTACCCTACAGATTAAATGAGATGTCAAACAAAATCTCAGAGTCTTTATATTGTAAAAGTTTTCAAAATTCATTCTAAAATTTACATGAAAATGCAATGGAACTTGAGGAGCCAAAAAAAATTTTTTTAAAATGAAATTTGAGGACTCACACTACTTGACGTCAAGATTTACTTTAAAGCTGTAATAATCAAGATGGAGCAGAATTGGCCTAGGATAGATCAGTGCAACAGAAGAGTGTCCAGGGATAAGACCCTCATTTATCAGGTCAATTGATTTTTGAAAAAGGAGCCAATGCATTTCACTGGAGAGAGGAGAGCCAGGAAGCTGGAATAAAGAGATATCCGTATTCGTATTAGAAAAATGAGCCTCAGCCCCTCCCCTGTGCCATGGGCAAAAATTAATGCACAGTGGATTATCGACTTAAATGCAATAACTAAAACTGCCAACTTTTATCTTTGAGTGGGCAAAGGTTTTTTTAGGCAGGATACCAAAAGCCCTGGACAAGAGAGAAAAAAATTTGATCATTGGATTTCATTTAGGATCTTCCGATAAAAATCATGAAGCAAATTGACAAGTGATACAGAGACTGGGAGGCAATATTTATCGTACAAATATCTGACAAAGAACTTGTATCCAGAGGAGATTAAAAAGCTGCTCCAACTTGGCAAAACTCAGTGTGGTTATAGTCTTCAAATTTCAGAAACATAGTTTCCTATAAACCAGTTAATGCTTCAGTAATAAATAGAATCCAAGCGTGTGTTCGTGTGTTCGCTGGAGTCTCTGTGGAGTCTTAGGCAGGCTGTAATTAAGGTGTGAGATTGCCTGCGTTCTCAACTGAAGTTTGACTGGGGAAGGATCACTTCCAAGCCCACTCTGACTGTACAGTTCCTCCTGGTTGTTGGGCTGAGCCTCAGTATCTCATGGGCTGCTGGTCAGAGGCCACCTTCAACCCCTAGAACCACCCCCCGATTCTTGCCATGCAGGATTCTCCACCATGACTACTTGTTTCCTCAAAGCCAGCAAAAGAGTGAGAGCAAGGTTGGGGTGGAGGGGAGGAAGGAGAGGGAGAGAGAAAGGGAGACAGAGAGGGAGGGACTCCAACAAGAATGCTGAAGGCTTGTGTGCTTGGAGTCACATGCCTCTGGATGCCCCTCTGGTGTTCTGCTGGTTAGAAGCAAGGTGCACATCCCTCCACACTCGAGGGGGGAGCATTGCACAGGGTGTGAACCCCAGGACTGGGAGTAGGGGGTTGCAGGGGTCACTTGAAAAGTCTGTCCACCAGAAGTGCAGGTGTAGATCCAAGTTTCCCTTGACTTCCCAGAAAAGCTATAATATACCAGTAAGCTAAAACAAAGAAATCAACAGAATTGAATAATGGGAAGAACACAAATTATTCTGTGAATAGAACATTTTTTAAAAAATTATCATGAAGACCTTTTTTGAGATTAAAATTATTACCTTTATAAATCAAATATGACATAATATGGAAGAGAAGCTATCAGAGAAAAGAAAGACATGTATATAAAATATCATCCTAATTGTCAATACAGAATCTCAAAAATTGAATTATAAATAAAGGCAAAGAGGAGCACCTGGGTGGCTCAGTTGGTGAAGCGTCTGCCTTTGGCTCAGGTCTTGAGTCCAGGATCTGGGATTGAGCCCCACATCGGGCTCTCTGCTCTGTGGGGAGCCTGCTTCTCCCTCTCCCTCTGCCTGCCACTCCTCTGCTTATGCTCTCTCTGTCAAATAAATAAAATCTTTAAAAATAAACAAACAAAGGCAAGGAAAACCCTTAGAAAGTAGAAGCTTGCCATATTTTCACTTTTTTCTTCCACATAAATCAGTAAAATCATAAATAGAATGTACTCAGTATTTAAAAGTTATGATAGTAAATTCCAGAAGAAATGAGATGACCTTATAGCCTTTGGGGATTGGAATGGGTAGGGTTGAGGGAGGGATAAGCTGTTTAGTGATGACTGTACATTGTGTGTAATCATATTGCTTTAGTTAAAAAAAATACATTTAGAAAAATATGACCTTTTTTAGCCAATAATGGCATCAGGCCTGCAGCCAGAGAATGAATAACAAATCTGAAATGATGTACAGTTGGGTATATTTTGACAAACATTACATGGTCTAGATTTTGGCCCCCAGCCTCATGGATACAGACCCCTGGCTTTTGAGCTGATGCTTCTGCATCAGTAGACTCACATTAATCAATGTAACAAAGACTGATGTACAAACCATAACGCTAACTTACAAATTTATAATAAAGTATACAATTGCCCAATGGATGATTTTTTCACTCTGGACACTCAGTTTGGGGAAGCAGACTCTAACCAGATAATTGCAATGGTAGATCTGGACCCAAAACAAAGGAGTTAGTTGAATGAATGGAATGTACAAGATGTTTTGATGGGATAGCATTGTCTGGAATATGGGAATGACTGCAGTCCTTGCCCTGGACTGTGCTTCATGAGCCCAGTCAGTATCTGTCTCTGTGACCATCTTTATTCTCTGCTTCCTTTGACTGATGAAACTGCCCCACTTTCACACCTAATCAGATTAAGTAGTACATCATTCAGATTCATTGTCGGGGTACCTGGCTAGCTCAGTTGGTAGAGCATGTGACCCTTGATTTAGAGGTTGTGAGCTTAAGCCCCATGTTGGGTGTAGAGTGTACTTAAGACATTACATCATTCAGGTCATTGCCAAGGCAAGCTTTCCGGGAGCTATTCCATACAATTGAAGTTTTGCGTATCTTTGCCCTCATGAGCTATTTCTGTGTTTCGGTTTCACTGTCAGAGGACACTCTGGGTTTTTTTTAGTATCAAGGCCTTGACAAACTGTTCACCTATGTTCCCAAAGCATCAAAACGGTTACCAATAGTGTGTTAGCTAAAATAGTCTTATTTTTATTATTCATTTATTAGTCAAATTAAAGAATGATAGTTGAAATAAGTTTTTTAGGCCTGCTTTAAGTTCTTCTGTTTCCATATCTTTAACATAGTCTTTTCACCCTGGTTATCTGCTAGTGATGATCAAGTATTTTTTAAAGCACTTCAGCTCCCTACAAAGAAAGTTCTATGAAAGAACTATGGGCTCAGTTCCCTATAAAACAAAGAGAAAAAATAAATTACCTTCTCAGATGCCATTTCTTCAAATATTGCTCTGTCCGTTCTCTCCTTTCCTTCTGAAATGCTTCGCTTTCTTTGTATCCTCTATGTCTAGTACCCTCTTTTGTCTTTTCTGTCTTTTGTCTCCACTTTCTTGGATCTGGATATTTTCTTTTGGCTTACCTTCCAGTTTTTAATTCTCTCTTCAGCTGTGTCTAACCTGCTATAAAACACACTCCTTGTGTTCTCCATTTGTGATGTATTTTTCAGTTCCAGAATTTTTATTTTGTTCCAAATTGTTCTTACTGTTTAAAAAAGCTTTCAGTTTTCTGCTAAAAAGTTTAAGTCTTGCCTTTTATGACCTTGAACACCATAAGCATAATTACTTTAGAAATTGTGTTTGATAATTCTTTTGTCTAGAACCCCTGCGTACCTCTTTCTGTTGTTCTCTTTGCTAGTTCTAATTTATGTCATCTTGTCTCTTTGTGTTTCTGGTTATCTTTGACAGAGTGCCAAACATTGCATTTCAGAGACTTCTCAGAAATAATTTGAGGCCTGGTAGGATGTTTCCCTTCTCTAGACAGGATCATCTTTTATTTCAGTCAGCTACTTGGAGGTATCACCAACCTGGGATCACCTTAATACAATTTTAGTGGTTGACACACTTGGGAC
The DNA here is from genome assembly GCA_028533885.1 of Nasua narica. Lineage (NCBI taxonomy): Eukaryota > Metazoa > Chordata > Mammalia > Carnivora > Procyonidae > Nasua > Nasua narica. Next base: position 7,665 of record JAPYYJ010002753.1, on the reverse strand, counting down.
CACTTGGGTGACTTGAAGCTGAGCAGTGGTTCATGTGGGGGCTGAGTTATTTTTCCTTCCTTCTGACCTCTAGGGTGTGACCCATGGGGTTCCCAACTTAAGGCTTCAAATATTTATGAAAACCTAAACTTGGCAGGCCCGAGTTCCTGCTCTTGACCTCCTGTCTCAAAAGGCAGCCAAAGTGTGGCTCGGCTGCTTGAGCTCCTCTTCCTGAATCTACAAACACCCCCAGGACAGAGGCAGCATCCAATGCTGACCGTTCCTCTCCAGATTTCCATCTTCTCCCAGTTCTTCATCTGTACCCTTTTACCACCTTGTTAGGGCTCCGATTCCTTAAAGCAGTTTTCAAAGACATGTGATCCAGTTGTTTTCACTGGGATTGTTGGTCCAAACTACTCAGTCCAAATAACCAGAAGGGGAACTCATGCAAATCCCTGATAAATAAACATGAGTTATCATGTGCTCTCTTCTCATTAAGATACTCTTCTGAGCCTAGGTCAAACAGTGCTCCATACTTCAAACATTTATGTCTCAGTGTATACAATCACTTGAACAAACTCAAAGACCCAAGTGTTAATTAATGACTCACACTACAACAGTGGTTCATTTGTATTCTTTGGGATCCATTCAAGATTACTCTTCATAACCTGCACATCTTCAAACAACAGGAAGTGGGGTTATTTATTTCAAACAAGAAAAAAACACAGAGAGATGTGTGTGAAAACACACACACAGAGAACAGACCTAACTGAATAAGCAGTTAGGTCTGTTCGAATGAGATGCGGCCCAATGGTTGAAGAGAGGGTGTGTAACGCAAACATATTGTGCACACCTCTGCCGTGGGGTGTGGACCATCGTAGGGTCACAGTGGTGGTATAGTTGGCCTCTACTAGCAGTGGTGAAGAGTACGTATCTGATGAGGGGAGATGATCTCATGTCCACAGGAAGCTTCTCCACCAGTTGCTTATTCTTAAAACAAATACACGCACAAACAGACCAAAAAACCCAAAAAATCTGCTAAGACACTTTTGCTCTGTTGCACCACCCCCTGGGGCTCCTGTTTACTGGAAATGGGGGCTCCATAACGTCAGGGATGTTGTGCATTGAATTCACTGTCATCTTGTCAGGGCTGGGAAAGACGTCTGGCACATAATTTGCAGAGTCAGTGAATAGAGGCCAACATTACCGACGGTCTGTTGGCAGGCAGCTCCTCCAGGGGGAGGCACAGTGGAGGCGGGGACATTTCGGGTGTAGGCGTTGCAGGGACCCAGGTCTGGGAGTGATGGTTGCCCGCTGCTATTTCTCCCGAGGGAAGTGATTTAGGATGACATGCTGGTGGAAAAGACTGCTCAGCAAACCCAGCAAAGGCCAAGATGAAATCCAGCCGTGGGGCTGAGTCAATGGCTTTTAGACTTTGCTCATGTCTGAGGGGGCACAGCCCCTGCTTCCAGCCATTCCTGAAAGCCATCCCAACAGGAACCTAGGTCCCCAGCAGGTTTGCCACCATGGGTGCTGGGTTCTCTGCATTTCCTCAAGAGTGGAGCAGTACGAATTTTAAGCTGTGGGAAGCCAGAGGACCACCAGCCTTCGCTAGTGGGCATTGAGGGCTCGGTGGGACCGCTTGGCTGGGCTGTGGAAGCACAGGGGGGCTGTGTGTCCTCCTTGGAGACTGGGCAGAGGACAGCAGCCAAGAGAGGAGTGGGGAGAGCAGTCCTCTGGACGGGTTGAAGGAGAAGCAGTGGAGAAGGGCCTGGCCAGAGCTGGCCTCAGTTTCTTTATCTGTAGAGTGGGAGACCGCACTCAGCCACAAAGAACTCGGGCTCCTGGGAGCCCTTCTCCTGTCTCCCTGCTGTGCTGACAGTGACCCACTTTCCTGAGTCCTCCAAATCCAGGGACTCACCCAGATGCCGGCTGGACAGAGCACGCTGGTCCACCCGGGAAGGACAGACACGGCGATGGGCCGGCGGGTGCAGACGCACCCTCCCTCCTCTGTGAGTCAGGGGCGGGCTGGGGCCAGAGGGCGTCCGGGACCGGACCGGGAACCGGCGTCACTGCTGGCCTTACGGGACAGCTTCCTGCACGCCCTGCTCACGGCTGCCACACCCGGGCCTTCTGAAAAGTCACCATCGCCTTATTCTTCACATTGATTCCAGACTGAAACTGAACATTGCATCCTGCTCTAAGAAAAAGGCCATCCGGGCTTTCTGACCCGGAACAGAGGGAGTTTCCCCACACCCGGCAGGGTCGTGCTCCCACTCGGGACACAGGCGGGGACCCAGCCACTGACAGTGAATCACAGGCCGCATCTGCATGTCTCTAAACCAGGGTCACAGGGGACAGACTCTGCATCATTCCCGACCTCGGGCAGGACCCCACGGGGAGATGTCTGCCGTCACCGGAACCGTGCCCCGGAGTCTGTGATGGGGGCTGGGGCCGAGGGGACAGGAGGAGGGGGACACGGCCGCAGAAGAGGCCGAGGAGTGACAGATGAACACGGCAGGGTACCTCTGTCGCTGTCTGTGCCGCTGTCTCTCCGCACGTGCGACGATCCATCAGAGAACCAGCACCGGTAGCTAAATCACGCAAAGAGCCGTGTCGGGCAGGTTGCCTGAGGGCCAGGGAGTGGCCGGTGTGTACTTTCTGGGTCGGGGAGAGGGCTGCGCGGCGCCCGCCGTGACCCACTCTGCCTGGCACCGTGGGGATGTGCCTGGCTCCCCAGCCCGGGCCGGCCACGGGGCTTTGCCCCTGCTTCTTACCTGTTTACCTTGTTCAGAGGGCTCACAGACGTGCAGATATCCACGGTGTGCCGAGGAAGAAGGCGGAGCTGGGGAAAGGGGCAAAGAGAACAGGAGCGGGAGGAGTCAGGGCTGAAGATGGCACCCCGAGGGTGGGCATGGGGTGGGTGGGGCCTCGGGGGTGCCGGGGTGGGAGGGGGCTGGCTCACGGCCTGTGCGGGCACCAGGCTGACCTTGACCGCGGCGGCCGGCAGACTCGCCGGACGGAGGGGGCCGAGCGCACCGCTGGGACAAGCCGCAAACGTGCAGCAGGCCGTCCATGCGCCCAGCCCACAGGGCACCGGGTTAGGCTGACCAGATGGAGGGAGTGCCATCCTCCCGCCTTCCAGGGGCTCCCCGTGTCCCCACCACGCACCCCGGGCTCTGTGTTTTCTTGGCTGGACTGACGAGTCCCCGGTCCTCCACTGTCCCCAGAGCCCAATCTGGGGCCTTGCTTCTGTCAACGGCGGTGGGACCGCAGTCCTGGTGGGACTCCAGCCCCTCGTATATCCCATTTGGGGGTCCCCACCCGAGGTCAGGGACAGCCTTGTTTTCCTCCTAATCACAGGGGTGGTGACAGCTCCCGCGTGGAGGGCAGGCCCCCGTGGCGTGTGGTTTGCGGGTGAATGAGAGTTGCTATGGGAGGCTTTCTCCTGGGATCGGGATAGACCCGGGTCGAAGTCTAGAGACGCACAGGCCATCCCTGTATTGTCGCTCCCCGGGACACAGAGGGGACCCCTGGGAGGCGAGGTGGCGGGGGACACTTGACCCCTGAAGCGCTGTGAGGCCCTGCCCGCCCCCAGAGCCCCCGCCCCTCGTGGCTGGGCATGGTCTGGGCCATGGGCTCTGTGGGGTCCGCCAAATGAGACGCACGACATAGGGGGAACGTTTCTGCTTCTCCGACCTCAGGCTCTGCTTATCAAGTTGACTTTCTTTGTTCTTGCTGTAAATTAGGGTTTCTCCTGCGTGTACTTTCTTGTCCCCCGGCTCAGGGAGCAAGGTGGCCGGGAGATGGGGGTGGGGAGGAGAGATATTTCACTGGAAAACCCTTCTTGGCTCCGATAAATGACCATGAACTGTTGGGACCAGAGCCAAGAAGCGTTTCCACATAAAACAGAACTATTTTTAATCGGAGAAGTGTTTTGTTTTTCTTCCTGTTGTACAAGAACACACATGAAGTATATAATGGGGTTGGTATGAACTCAGTCACCCCGAACCCAAATATTTACATTCCAGGTGACTTAGTCCCGCTCCCAGGTCTGCTGGACCAGGTGCCAGCACGTACCGGTGAAGAACGCCCTGCCCGAGCCGGGGGCAGCTGGGGGCTCCGGAGGGCGGTCCCATGAGGCCCTTGACCCTACTTGCTGGGTGAACCAGCTGAGAAATCGCGTTGGGATCTGTCTGCATGGCCCTTGCTCTGCAAACACTCAGCCTCGGGCCAGACCCATCCGGCTGCATTCCGTGAATGGACAGAGGACACAGGTCACATGGTGAGGCGTTCCTTTGCCTCCTTCCGTGACAGTCGCCCCGGGAACCCAAGCTGGGGTCACCACCGTAAGGCTGCAGCAGACTGGCCTGCTAGCTCCCCTGCTCCGGCCTTCCGCCCCCCGCCAGCAGTGGGAGGGCTCCCCTCCTACTTTCCACCAACAGTGCTTTTTTTAATTTAATTTGACAGAGAGACGGTGAGAGAGGGGGCACAAGCAGGGGAAGCAGGAGAGGGAGAAGCAGGCTTCCCACTGAGCAGAGAGCCCGATGAGGGGCTCGATCCAGGACCCTGGGATGATGACCTGAGCCGAAGGCAGACGCTTAATGACTGAGCCACCCAGGCGCCCCTCATGAGCACTTCTTACTTCTATTACTTCTGTGGACAACCTTGACTGTTCCCAGCCCAGTGTGGGGGCGGGAGATGGAGAAGAGGCTGGGGCTCAATGCTTGTTTCACTGAGAAAAGGGGCTGCTTTGGGCTTGAAGGAAAGAACTCTTACTTTCATTTGAAACCCAGAAAAAAATCTGGTGATACTCGAGTAATTTAGGCATGTTGGTTTAGCGTGAGGGTTTCAGGTAATTCACATCACAAGGTGTGTGATGTTCGCAGTGGGCCCGTTTGGGGCAAAGCGCATCCCAGACAGGTTGCATTTTATCACGACTCAGATCTCATCCAGTAGTAAAGATGCAGGGCTCCTGGGTGGCTCAGTGGGTTAAGCTTCTGCCCTAGGCTCAGGTCATGATCCCAGGTCCTCTGATGGAGCCCGATCCTTGCTCACTGGGGAGTCTGCTTCTCTTCTTCTCCCTTGGCCCCTCCCCTGTTCCTGCTCCCCCTCTCTTTCTTTCTCTCAAATGAACAAATAAAATCTTTAAAAAAAAATACTGAAGGGGGGCGCCTGGGTGGCTCAGTGGGTTAAACCCTCTGCCTTCAGCTCAGGTCATGATCTCAGGGTCCTGGGATCGAGCCCCGCATCGGGCTCTCTGCTCAGCAGGGAGCCTGCTTCCCCCTCTCTCTCTGCCTGCCTCTCTGCCCGCTTGTGACGTCTCTCTCTCTCTGTCAAATAAATAAATAAAATCTTTAAAAAAAAATACAGAAGATGCCCTATGATTTTACGTACCTCTCAGCAAAAATCCCAACTACAGAGGGGTCAGAATGTGGCTTGAGTTGATGAAGTAGTTATTTGTCTCGCTCGACGCGGGCTATCACGCTGGAGAGAGCAGATTTATATGCAACGAAATTAATTTTAAAACCAAGACAGTCCACTAAATTATGAACTCTACGATTCGGCACAGGAGGCAGAGGGCATCGGGACTCAGAAAGGAGCTGAGGGAGATGGGGGAGACTCGGCAAGAAGATGACGTCATTGAGCCCTGGAAGGGGAAGCTCAGGACGAAAGGGGAGATGGAGAAGTGGAGTCGTGGGAAAAATTCCAAGGTCCGGCGTGGAGAGGGGAACAGGGTGGGTGGGCGCAGCCGGACCAGAGGGTGTTGAGGCGCCCAGCAGGCACGGAGCTCTCCACACACGGTCGCATATCGTCCCCGTCAGGGCCCCAGGAGTGAAGTGTGTCTCCCAGGAGCCGAGCCAATGACAAGGACACATGCATGACTGGTGGACTCAGGAAGAGCCTCCAGGGGAGACAAGTCCAGAGCGGGGTAGGCAGACCAGGGAACCAGTAGAAGGTAAATAAGGTGCGACTTTAGGTCAAGTCCCATCTTGATCCCATGGGGAGCACTGGAGTGTCCCCCACGCCTCAGAGTAAGGACGCTGGGCTAGGGGTGGGGCACAGGTGGCCGTAAATCTCCAGGCACTGAGGACTCACTCAGCTTTGTGGTGACAGCTGTCCTCCCAGGAGAGCCGGGGTAGAAGCAGACCCTCCCAGAGGTCAGGGGAGGCACACAGGTGTGGTGGGCCACAGTGTCGGAGAGCATCTGGGAGTGCCACCAGTGACATTGACCACAACGGCCATGCTTGTATACAGTAGGAGTTCAATGCTTGCACAGATGGAGTATCAGAAGCACACGAAAAGCAATTCTGGTCCCTACGGAGGACACGGTGAGGAATGAGAAATGGGTTCTCTGACTCTTAATAAGCACTTCCTGCATTTATTCATTCAGCGAACAATTATCTTTTTTTCACTTGTTAGCCTTAAAAATACAACTTCTAGTTATTTTGCCAGCAAAAGATGGGTGTATTTGGGACTAACAGAGAATTGCAATCCGGGGCAAGCTGGACTAGAAGAGAGGAGGCTCTTTTATAGAGGAGTGGGGGTGGGGTGGGGTTTGGGAGGGACGTCAGTAAACAGAGGGTCCATTGCAGTAAACTGGGAGTTGGAAGTGTAAGGCTTTTCTTATCGGCCTGGCTGTTGCCCTGGGAGGAAGAAAACTTCCTTCCTCCAGCTGGGGTAGTAAATAGTAGCCTCGAGCAAGGTGCATCTTCGAGCATCTCTTCCTGTTGGCTTTGCAATTAAAGATGAGTGGCAGGGCTATCAGCCTCCCACCCCCCAGCCTCCGCCCTACTCTGTTTTAGCGAGGTTTCTCCTTATTAATTTTCACACACTCCTTTCACTACACCCAACTACTGGGTAAAGGGTTTGGTTGTACGGTAAAGAAACTTGAATTAAAACCGGAAAGACAAAACCATCAGTGAACTGTACAAGTTTTCAATTATCTTGTGTTCCCTTTGTTCTACATTAAGATGGATAGATAATAGGTAGGTAGAGAGATAGATGGATGGATAGATAGATCGAGATGGAATGATAATGCCATAAGGAAGTATAGGATGAAAAACAAGTTAGGAAGAGATAATATTCACAACTAATACCCCAGAAAATGTGCTGTATCCCTAATACTTAAGAGCTGCCAAAAATCAAAGAAGAGACAGATCCACAGTTGAACCCTACCTCACACCATATACAAAAATCAACTCAAAGTGGATCAAAGACCTAAACATAGGAGCTAATGCTATAATACTCTAAAAAAAAAAACATGGGGTAAATCTGCACGACCTTAGGTTTGGCAACAGTTTCTTAGATATGACACTAAAAGCACAGGTGACAAAAAAATACATAAATTAGAGTTCACCAAAATGTAAAAGCTTTATGTATCAAAGGACACTGTCACGAGAAAAAGACAAGGCAGCCTACAGAGTGGGAAAGATATTTGCAAATCATACCTCTGATCGGGGTCTAGTATCCAGAATGCATAACTCCTGTAACTCAACAACAAAGGACAGACAACCTGATTAAGAAATGGGCTAAACATTTGGAGAGACATTTCTCTGGAAGGAGATATACAGATAGCCAACAAGCACTTGAAAGAAAGTCCAAAATCCGTTGGGCACCAGGGAAAATCAAAACCACAATAAGATGCTGCTTCACAGCCACTAGGGGGGCCACAAAATTTTTTTT
>JAPYYJ010002752.1:0-12371 GCA_028533885.1 Nasua narica | reverse complement strand
AAATAAAATATTAAAAAAAAAGAATTTAGGGAAAAACTGAGAGCAGAGGAAGACAGATCATAGGTAGGAATAAATTGTAGTATCACACGTAGGAATAAAATACATGGGAGTGAAATGTAATAAGGAAGTGAGACCAGAATAAGTGTGTATTATATACTCAATACTGTTTGAACTGGAACACAGAAATGTCCTATGGTTTGCTGCCATATTCTGCATACATATGTGAGTGCGTGCATTTGTTGGTGAGAGAGAGAGAGATTGCAACAGTACAGACCACAGATATGATCCAGCAAGAACTAAATTTAACCCAAAGCCTGAGGATGGGCCAATGAAAGCAGTGCATTGACCAGGTGTTTTAGACCGTTTATGGACATACGTCTTTTTCTGGGTCAATCTGACCTCATTTGGTGCGAATCCAACATCTGCAATCTCAATTGACTGAAATAAGATAGATAAATTAGATTGCATTTGTTTTGTTTCTTAAAGAATTAGTTTTGGAATCCCCTTAGTCAGTCTGAAAGGATGATGCCATTTGTAAAAATTTAATTCATCTCCATCATTTCAAAATACATATATTATGAAAGATCTATTCCCCAAACTAGATTTTCCCCTTGCCTTACCCAAAATTTTGAATAGGAAAATTTACAATAAAATAACTTATGGAAGAAATGTTTTTAAAATGTCAAGAATCTAAGTTGGGGTTAATACAAATTCATACTAATCACTCAAACCCTTGTGTCTGTAGCGTTTTTTAACAATTAGGGTTTCTAACAATGATTATAGATCTTTGGCTAGCATGTAAAGACTTAAACTTATTTTTATTAAATTATTCTTATTAAGGCAAAGGTTGAAATGATTAGGGTTTCAAACAATGAGATACCAACTTCATGGCATGGAAAGATAAATGTATATTTACTGGACAATTCTTATAAGGCAAGCAATGAAACCAACAAGGTTACAAGGTTAAAGTTCAATTGCCAAGAATATTCGCGTAGCCGACTTACTAGAAACCTGAATTTTGTGGCTAAAAAAGGCTTTTACTTCATGCTTCCTGCTTGTTTTAACTTTTTAAAGCCTCGGTTTTGCAAAATGTGATATAGCAGCCCCTTAGTAAAAAGTATATGTATCATGAGAAAGATCTATAGTAAAAAGGTTCTTACGTAGATCATCAATCAGAATTATTGTATGAGTAGTTTGCCCTCTTCTTTTTAACCGGCATCAGGAAATGGTATTCTTAAAGTATATTAGATGTGCTTCTGTCCATTTTTCAAAATCTGGTTAAAAATGTTTCCTGAGATATCACTGCTGAAGTAAACACCACTTTGAAATAATACTACATTTTAAAGGCTCAATTTCTGAGTCTCCCTTCGAATACTTGAAGACAAAAAGGCAAATTATTTTTAAATCCTTTACATATTTTCTATTATATTAGGGTGAACAAGAGTTCATTATAATGTTAGAGGCTATAGGGTCTAAAATAGTTGTTAAAGACAACATAAAAAGAGCATTTGGGGAAGACTAAGATAGAAAAGGAAGGAATACTAACTTGGTCCCAAGTAAGTGACCTGTGGAACAAGTGAACCAAGATATTCGCTATTTTATGCTAGAGTATTTTCAAATTAAAACTTCCTTATTGTAGAAGGAGGTAATTACTGCATGAATCTTTTGACTGGTTATCTTCTTGGGAATACTCACGTCAGTGATTAATCGCTAGAGAGTATAGTGGGAAAAACTTACATGGGGGATTCTAAGCCCTCTGTGAGTAAGGGAGAGGTTAGAGATAGGATTGGTATGTTGATATAGATAGAGATAAGATAGAGATAGATAGGTCTACATATATGTATATACATGTATATAGATATACATCTATATATATATGGCATCACGCATGTTCAATCCTGATTGCCTTCCGTTTCTTGCTAAGGCTGCTATAACATCTCTTAAGTTACCAATTCTCTATATTACTTCAACTCACTTCTGTTGAGAGCAAATGGTTCAGCTGTTTGAGCTTTGTGCAATATTCCCAACTGAGATACTAATTCTGTGGCAAAGTAATTAAAAGCTCCTGCTCTGACATCATAATTCTGAGTTGGAATCTGGCTCTGCCATTAACTAGTCCCATGCCTTTAGAGAAGTTACTTACCCTCTCTAAACCCTAGGCTCCTCAATCTGCCAACTGAGCATAACAATGGCACTGTGTCCCCGGGGTGTTGCAAGTATTAGATCCATGGAAGGTTCTCAGTGTGGTGCCTGCCTGATCTGTAATATGTAGGCAATAAATATCAGCCATCATTGTTATGATTATTAATTAAGAACTAAAAGGAATGTAACATAGCTTTATTTTCAGTAGTGATCTTTTTTGGGGCATTCTATAGGAAATGATTTGCTATCTCTGGGTCCTGAATTAAAAATCCATAATCCTTAGAGAAAAAACTTGGGCTCTTTAAGGTTCCCGAGAAGTTCAGAGACGATAAATGTAAAGCATGTCACATAGTGTCAGATCCTCAGTAAGTAATAGGATGTGATATTGTTCCTGTTAGCATCATGATTTCATAAATCTATAATCTTGTCCATTTTGGCTTGATCCATGAATGGTTGAGGCCGACAGGCAGAAGTCATTCATGCTGGGATAATATTAATAGTAATAATATTATGCAGTTTGTGGTTAGTACACGTCCTTCTTTAAATTCTTTTTCCTTTCAAAAGGAGGTACTGTTAGGTGCGACAGGTCTAGACCTCTTCCCTCTCCTTCTGCCAATACATTTTTAGAAAAGTGTTAGTTAAATAATTTAAATAATTGAATTTATATCTTCTTTCCAGGCTAAGGTTTTACATGTTGACACATAATTCTTTAAACTAAAATAATGATGGAATGGCCTACATGAGCCATGGTAACTGCCTTATAAAGATCTTTCTCAGAGCCTCTCCAATGGCACGATAACCTTGAAACTTACCAAGTGACTCTGCTTATAAAGGAATCCTGTTCAAGGGAATTGTTCAATGGAAGGTATCAAAGTATTAAAATCAATAAGGCATGCAGAGCACTCTAGGATAATTACCATGATGTTCTGTCAAGATTATACTCGATTTAGAAAACTACTGGCCCATATAATTTTGTCTTATGTGCCATAAAGAAATACCGCTAGAGCAAATAACCCATTCTTCTGGAAGTTGACTTCCTTGGCCACGGGATGATGTATTTCTTAAAAGTCTAAAAACCATCATATGGGGCACCTGGATGGCTCAGTTAACTAAGCATCTGACTGTTAATTTTGGATCAGATCATGATCTCAGGATCATGATCCCAGGGTGGTGAGACTGAGCCTTGGTTGGGCTCCATGCTCAGCAGGGAGTCTGCTTGAGATTCTCTTTCTCCCTCTGCTCCTGCCCCCTACGCCCTGTGCACGCACTCCCTCTCTCCCTCAAATAAATAAAAAATATCTTTAAAAACCATCATGCATTTATTTTAAACTACTTTGAGATTGGAATTTTATTTACCTGAAAACTATGGCCTCCTATTGTGACCCTAATTCTCTAAATTTAGTTTATGAGCCTATAACCTTATATGAATATGACTTCTGAAGAACAAAGACCCTCCTGAGATATACAAGTCCCCATGCAATGAAAGGGCAGCAGGACGGAGGTCGACAGGCAAGAGGAATGCCACTGGATTGGGAGACGCTATATTTGTGTTTTAGAAATGGGGGCAGGGAATGAGAGGAATGCGGGAATTCACTTAAGTAAGTATGTCCCATCTCACTCCAGTGGTACTAGACTGACTCCAGAGCTGGACAAAGGAAGAAGCTTCTTTGGTGACAATGACCTCTTTGGCCTCGGGACTTCAAAAGTCTCCCCTTGTGTGATGCTGTCTGTCTGTGTGTAATTCCTCAGAGGCAGCCAGGAAGACAGAATGTCCCTCTGCCTTGCAAACAGACCACCTTACAGGCTACCCAAAGACAGAAGCAACTTATAAACATCAAACATCACAGGAGGCAACCTCAAATCTGATTTTGATACTATACAGAGACCTGGGGTAGCCGGAAGAGAAGCAAGAACAAAAGCGAGGAGTTTCCCAGGGATTGTGCCAAGGCTCCCAACTTCAGACAGAGATGTGACTGAAGGAGAAGAGTAGCCACTCCCGGGGGGCAGAGTGGGAATGCCAGCCAACCAACCCATCTAACAGTGGCTGTACCATCCCAGTAGACCAGCCTTCCCCACCCTGAGGCCTGAAAACCGCTGAGGAACCAAGAGGTAATTTGGTAATTTGGAAAGGGAGTCCATAAAACCATGAATTATGGTTTTAACCATTTTTAACCATTGATTTATGGACGATAATTAATGGTTTTATGGACTTAATTAAATTAAGCATGTTTGTAGATGATTTTATATATATGTAGATATGTACACATACATATATATGCACAATACACATATATGTACCATATATACACCCAAGTGTATACAAAACTATATTTTTAATCAATATAGAAGCTCCTTAAATATACTATTGACTTTAGTATTTTTTTCTCAGTCAAGAAAGACTAAAAGTTATATTATTTTTATTACAGAAGTCTGCAAAATATTTAGTCTCCGAAAAATGACTTTTCTGTGAATATATTGGACTCCACAGAAGCCAGTGTTCTAGTCCTCAAGAGTAACAATATTCCCTTTCTCAAGTATAATGATATACTCATTAAATACTTGACATTTGCCTTTGGATTAGGTTTTAACTTGTTCTGTCTTTTCGTATGTGTATATGTGTACTAAGTAATGATCCTCTAATAATTTCCAAGTCAGAGACCACAGGCACAAGACAAAGAGTGTTGTCAGAGCCCTTCAGACAAAAATAAAAATGAGCCTTCCCTACTGTCATAAGAATAAACATAAACTCTTCTGGGCCCAGCAGAGAGGAAATGACTCTCTGCCTCTTTCGCATCTTCTGTTTGAGCCCAAGGGGGCGGTCCAGGGTATTCTAGGGCAATGCTTGATTTGGGGCAAGTCACATTGTCCACCTCCACTTTTACTCAGGTAAAAACAAAGTAAATATCAAAGTTATTCTAGAAAAAAGCCCAGGAGACGTGATTAAAAATGCTCAAATATCTCTAAGTAAGGAGAGTGAGTGAAGAGGGAAGTGGAAGTCTATCTTCCGAAAGGAGCATACCTGAGCTGTGCATTGTGGGCATGATCTCCAAGCAAATTCTATGGAGGAAGTAGGCACGAAAGGCTGAGAGGAGAAATTCAGCTTGGTTTCTGGCCAGTGATCACAGGCAGGGTATGTAAGCTATGTAAGCTATATGAATGCTAGAAATTATTGCTGTTCACTTTTGTAAGCATGGTTGGTTTTACATTTCTCCAGATTTAATATGAAACTTCATCCAAAAGTGAAACAATTTTTGTTATTTATTTATCAATTGTTTATTTGAACAAGCTCTTTACAGACATTGGGAAGTTAATTATTGCTATTTGGAGGTTTTCTTAATATTTTATCTATCTATCTATCTATCTATCTATCTATCTATCTATTTAACTGAGAGAAAGAAAGAGAGAGAGAGAGAGAGAGAATGCCCGTGAGTCGGGGGGAAGCACAGACGTGGAGGGAGGGAGACAAGCAGTCTGCGCTGAGCAGGACCCCATTGCAGGGCCTGATCCCAGGACCCTGAGATCATGACGTGACCTGAAACCAAGAGTTTGGTACTAAGCCACCCAGGGGCTCCAAATGGTGATATTTGTGAAGATACCTGAGTCCAACCTAGAAAATTTAAAATTATTTTTAGCAGGACTGTATTTTGGTATGAAATGAATATATATTGAAGTTACTTATATATTTGTCATCCGTAAAACATGACTTAAGAAGATACCTAATGTAGCACTCTATACAGAAATAACCACTGGGGTCCTGGGTGATTCAGTGAGTTAAGCATTTGCCTTCTGCTCTAGTCATGATCCTAGGGTCCTGGGATCAAGGCCTGGGTTGAGCTCCCTGCTCAGTGGGGAGTCTGCTTCTCCCTCTCCTTGTGCCCCCTGCCCCCACTTGTGCTCTCTCTCATGCTCAGTCTCTCATGCATGCTGGCACTTTCTCTCAAATAAATAAATTAATTAAATCTTTTAAAAAAATAAATAACCATTAATGAAAAATGAATGCAAGTTTCCCATTCTTCATACTATTCTAAACATTTCTTGACTACATACATGAATACGATACACACGAATATGATCTGGTATATCTATACCTATGTAAAAAGGCGAAGGTACATGATTTTTCTCCTTGCACCCCAAGTTCCCACTTGAGAGAAGTAATACTTATGGGGAATTGTTGGGAAAGTTTGTGTTTATTTCTTCAGATACTTACTTGTCATTGTTGGTTGAAGCTAAACCATGGGCTGCTGAATGTTCAGACCAAATTTCCTTGGTAGTCTATTTTCCCACCTAAATGTTTTCTTGAGCTGCTTTTTGATGTCATAATATTAGCTTTTATGGTGAGAAGCTATAAGCAGTAGTCATCTCCAATCACATATATATATGGAGATATATCCATATATCTCCACCAGTGTATCCCCATACTAGCATAAGCCCACTCTCTCGTTTAGAGCTCTATGATATAAAATTTCATATAAGAAACATATTGATAGCCATGAAGTAGAAAAAGTTTAGGTTCTCCTGAAGAGTTGGTAATGGAGTCCTTGAGATGTAATTACCTTACATTCATCTTCCCTTTGGCCATGAGGAAATACATTTTGTGGCTTGCATGTTTGTGTTATTGCTTTTCTAGTAATTTTGTTTTTCACTTATTTTCATTTTATTTTTTGATAGTTGATATTTTATTTAAATTAGCCATCCAAGGATGTGGTTTTGTTGGGGTATAAGCTACCTCAGTTCTTTAGTGGAAAAACGCAGGGGATATAGATGAAGACAGGGTACAGCTATAGTTATGGGCATAGACTGAAGCTAGACTCTCTCTTTCTCTGTCTGCATGTCTTTAAATTGCACAGTTTAGTTTAACTCATTTCAAATCTTTTCCTTATGTCAAGGTACCTTTAGTTTTCAAAGTTGTTAGACCTACGCTCTCTCTCAGTGACACATAGCCACATATATACAAATGCTTGCCTTTCAGGGAATTGAAACCATCTTAGAACTCTGTTGTAGACATAGCTAATTATAAAATTTAATTAAATATTTAGGGAAATTGGAGAGGTAATGGTGGAGAACTACCTCAAGAGGTCAGCAGGCAGAGAAAGGTTTACTTCTTCACACATTTCCATGCCCATTCTCCTGAAACAAATACACCCAAAAGGATACTGCTTTGCTTTTTGTTTTTGTTATTGTTGAGCTGCTAAACTGCAAACCTTAGAAAGGACTTGCTGGAAAACAAGTCTGTCTGCTGAGGAAAGCCAAAGAAGCCATCAAGAGGATGGTGTAGCAATCATTCTCAAGCTCTATTGTCTTTCCCTCAGGAGGCAAGTTTTCAGATTTCTGAAATCCAATGACTCCTTCATCAAGTGGATTTTGGTAAATATTTCTAAAAACTAGTAGAAACTTTTAGTAAAGTGAGTTGAGCCCAGGAAAATAAAATACAAGAGCCCTACTTCAGGACCAATGACAGAAACTCATTTCATCAAGACAGAAGATAGAAATGGCGGGCAACAAAACAGTGAGGCATGAGGCTCTGAAATATCCCTGAATAAATATACAAAAATAAATATATGTATCAGTTCCCATTTCCTTCCTCTACTGTCCTTCTCCCTCTATATAGATAAATTTAAGTCAAGACATTGAAAGTCTTTCAAGCAATGCTTTATCACCTCACCACTAAATAGCCAAAGACTCTGAGGAACTTCGAAGGCTTGTGGTGGGATGCGGTTTCACTGCCACTTGGCTTAATAAATACAGCTTATAAAAACTTTGATCATGGGGGCTCCAGAGTGCCTCTGTTGGTCAATCTCAGGTCACAATCTCAGGGTCCTGGGACAAGCCCCGTGTCAGGCTTCTTGCTCAGCAGGGAGTCTGCTTCTCCCTTTCCCCATCTCTCCCGCTAGTGTGCACACTTTCTCTCTCTCAAATAAATAAATAAAATCTAAAAACAAAAAACAAAAAAACCCTTAATCATGAGCTCCAAAAATAGAGAGCATGCAAAGAAATGTGAGCTTCCAGCCATACTTTGCCCAGTTGGCTTTTCTGCTGCATTTCTGTTTCTGTTAGCCAACATCCATTGATTCAGCACCATGCCTAGCTAGATATCTAACACTGTTCAAGACATAATGACAGGAAATTTTGAGACACACCTGATTTATGTTTCAGCCCAAATTCCCACTGGACCAATTTGGCTTTATAACAGTGCTCTTCCCCCCACTGACCCTGTCTTCTGCAATATGAACAACACTAGAGATCATAGCAGTGGAAGATGACTGGTACCGTAACTCATGTATTTATAAAATACTGTGATATTAATTGAAGATAAGGACCTGGCTACACTTGTCCCCATTTTCAATGTTTTTCAAAGCTTAGTCAATCCTTAGAATACTGTTTTACAAAATTTCTTTCTCCATTTGATGCCCTCCAGTCCCACTAATACTGCAAATTCTGGAGTCTTTTAAATTTCCCATTCCTTTACTCTCCTTCCCCCTTTATCCTTCCCTCCCTCTCCTTCCTTACATTCTAGAACACAGATAGAACTTTAAAATCATGGCTCCTGGTGTGAAACTTTCATTGTATAACCTAAATCCTATGTGTGTGTGTGTGTGTGTGTGTGTGTGTGTGTGTGTGTAAAGATATAGATAGATATCACAGTCAAACTTATATTATTAATGAAAAATAAAATATTCATTAACAATTCTTTGACTTCAGTAAATAATTTAACATTATCCAAATTCCCTTCCCTTTCTTCAGATGCATGGTTTCACTTAGAATAACTCATTTCTGGGGCACCTGGGTGGCTCAGTGGGTTGAGTATCTGCCTTCAGCTCAGGTCATGATCCCAGGGTCCTGGAATAGAGCCTAGTATGGGGCTCCCTGCTCAGTGGGGAGCATGCTTCTCCCTCTCCCTCTGCCCCTCACCTGGCTCATGCTGTCTTGCTCACTCTCTCTCTCTCTCAAATAAATAAATAAAATCTTTATTAAAAAGACTCATTACGTACACAAAAGGTAGTATTTGATTTTTAAAAATCTTCCATGGAAAATACTAAAACTATTACAAATTAAATCATTTAATATTCAGAATTATTCCACAAAGAAAACATTAATACTTTCCATTCTATCTGTTCAAAAATAAAGACTCCAGAGAGATCAGTTAAGTAGCTTGTCCAAGTTTACAAGTGCTAAATAGCAAAGGATTCAAACTCAAGTTTATGACTTTTCTACTAAACTTCATTTCCTCTATGTCTCGTAACATAAGCTTATCTCTATCTTTGGTAAAAACTGCCCAAGATGCTCCACAGTTGTGATCAATTTCATTTTAAGTCTACGAATTTTCTTCTTGGTGAATACACTTAACTATATCTTAATGGTTCTAAGGTGCACATTGTATTTTATTTTGCTTTAAGATTTTTATCTATTTGTCAGAGAAAGAGAGCACAATCCGGGGGCAGCAGACAGAGGGGGAAGCAGGCTCCCTGATGAACAAGGAGCCCGACGTGGGACTCCATCCCAAGACCCTGGGATCATGACCTGAGCTGAAGGCTGATGCTTAACCGACTGAGCCACCCAGGTGTCCCAAAGGTGCACATTTTAAAAACACTGTAACATCTCTTAGATGAGGATGCGCCTCATAGTCAAGGGCAGTGACCACTATCATTGTCACATAGGAGTCAACAGTTACCTTCCCGTCACACAACAGGACAACTATAACTTCTTGATGCTGGGTCCACACAGAACAGAAGAGCCACTGGAGGAGAGAAGAGGAGTCCTGGCACTGAGAACCTTTTGTTAACATATTCTAAGATCAAGAAACCATTAACCTCAAAATGGGCATCTTGAAAGAAAATCCCAGCGACGAGTGCTGAGCTCTAACGAGAAATGCTATATCACTAATGTTCTCAGTGGCATGAAGATATATGGAAAAACATGGACTTTGATGACTCAGAATTGAGAAATTGAAAACTCAGAAGAATTGGACTCTGTGTGAGAGAAATTTTGAGAATAATTTAATTGTGGGGTGCCTGGGTGGCTCAGTCGGTTGGGTGTCCAACTCTTGATTTCAGCTCAGAGTCATGATCTCAGGGTAGTAAGATCGAGCCCTGTGTCGAGCTCTGTGCAAGACATGGAGCCTGCTTGGAATCTCCTTCTCCCTCCCCCCCACTCTGCTCATGCATGCATGTGGTCTCTCTCAGAGAATATTCTTTTAAAGAATAATTTAATTATTTCACTTAGAGCTTTCATTTTATGTATACACAAAATGCACAAAAATACATATAGAATTTATGTTGCAATACTCTAAAAAGATCTTTCAGTATGTGTTATTGCTTAATTAGCAGTGCTTCTTTCTTTTCTCCGAGGTGTGTTTTGTAATAGATGACATCTTAGAGGTGATAAAATATGGGTAATTTATTTAGAGTGCCTTTGCTTATCAGGCAATCCTGTTATTTGCAAATCTTTGTGATTAAGATAAATAGTGTTTTAATAAAACTCCTTATATATTTATAGTTTCTCTCTTTTGTACTGTATTCATGAGAAAATACACTGAGGGAGGATCATAGAACAAGAAGAAATGAGTATTTTTATAGTTCTTTTGTTAATAAAATCAAATTACACTGCGACCAGGACAATATTCTAGTTTTCCAACAGAATTAACATGTTATTAACACTTTAAAATATTTTTAATGTAAAAGATTGTAATACATAATTATCTTAATCAGCATTACCCTGAAGACAACTAAAGTTGTATATTTTCCTACATACTTATTTGCTGATCACATTTTCTCCTGCTAAAATAGTCTTGTTTCTCTTCCTCATTTATTAATCTTTCAATACGAAGAGTTGTCCGGGCAATTTGTATGCTTCTGTATATATTTCTGATAGAAATCTTTTATCTATTATATTTCTATAAATATTATCTAGTCTATTTTACTTTTCTATTTTTGTTTCTATTCCCATGTTTTGAAATTATAAGATTTTAGATAAATGTCTTTTTGATTTCTTCTATTTTTGCCAAGTTTGATAAATATGGAGTTTTGGTTTTAAGACACGTTAATTTGAAACTTGCTATAGATATGAAAAAAAAATCTAAATGATTTGTTTTTCAAATAGCTAATTTTGTATCTTATTTATTTATGTATTTTTTAAAGATTTTATTTATTTATTTATTTGAGAGAGAGAGAGCATGAGCACAGGCAGGGGTAAGGGGAGGGGTAGAGGGAGAGGGGAGAGCAGGCTCCCAGCTGAGCAGGGAGCCGGATGCGGGGCTCCATCCCAGGACCCTGAGATCATGACCTGAGCTGAAGGCAGATGCTTAACCGACTAAGCCACCCAAGCACCCCTGCCTATTTATTAAATAGTCCTTTCAGTAAGTTGTTTTTCTCTCCTTAATTGTTTTGAGATACTATATATACCATATGTTTTTCTTATATGTATTATAGATTATTTCTTGGTTGTATTTCATTTCATTGACCCTTTTCATTTGTTACGAACTATGCCCTGCCTTTCTCCATAAAGGATTTCGTGTATTAAAAATATGAAAAAGAACATGAAATTGAAATCGATTTAAGGAAAGGGAAACTATAACAAACGAGCAAAAAATACACAAGCCAAAGGTGGGAATAAAATGAAGCCATAAATGAGGCTGGACTGCATATCAGAGTCTTTTCACGGGTGCTGTGGCAGGTGACACACTGGGCTCAGCTTTGTTGTAGCCAGTGCAGAGAAGAGGTCCTTATCAGTTATGGAAACAGCACAGCTGTTTAGAAGCCACGTGGACAGTCCATGCCCTGAGCTCTGGCTCCACATGATGAAGGTATTCCAGGATGGACAAGAGCCTGACAACGGATGTGACAATGATTCCATGAGGTTCAGTATAAGCTTGTGGGCTCCCAACAAAATTAAAAAGCAATCAGGGTGATGCTTTCAGGCAGTCCCATTTATCTTGCTCATTGTTGCTCCCTCACTGCTTGGCACAGTCTTGACACATCGTAGATGCTTAGTGAGTATTTCCTGAATGAATGAAAGAGTATAAGGTAGAGCGGCACCATCCACGGAATTTACTTCCTGTGAAATGCATACAGTGTGATTGTGCGACACAGCTGGTTCAGTTGAGTCCCCTGTGTCTCAGCACTTCAGGGACATGGGAATAAGTCTAACAGCCTTTAGTGGAAGCTGGGGGGTGGGGCCAAATATGTACTAAAACCACATTGTTTATTGTTGCTCTATAATACATGTTTTTAAGT
>JAPYYJ010002751.1:0-12372 GCA_028533885.1 Nasua narica | reverse complement strand
ACTCTGACCCCTTAGAGCTCTTCGCCACATGGCGGCTGACCTGCTCTTTCATATACTGCAGGTTGTGCAGGCTCCCATTTGAAGCCCTCCATCCAACTCTCAAACCACTCTGAAGAACTCTTTGATAGGACCTACTAAGGGCAACATAGATCTACCCTGTGACTCAGCAGTTCCACTCCCGAGCACTCACCCCACAGAGATGGGCACCCAGGACCTTAGACTTAGCTAATAGTTTTTATGGGTGCTTCCTTCCTAATAGTCCCCAATTGGAACAGCCCAATTGTCCATCCGCAAGAGAATGGATAGACATATTACGGTAAATTTACACGGTGGAATACTACACGGCAACAAACAAGTATGACTGCCACTACATGTGGCCAAATGGGGGCATCTCACAGATAGAATATCGAGTGAAGGAAGTCACACATAAATGAGTACATAGCTTTATGGTTCCATTTATTGAAGATCAGATTCAGGCAAAGCAATCTTTGACGATGTAAGTCAGAACAGTGGTTATCTTTGAGGGGGACTATTGGGTGGGAAGGGGCACAACGGAGCTCTCTAGGACCCTGGAAATATTCTATGTCTTGCACTGGTAGTGTTTTCATGAACGTACACATTTGTAAAATTTATCAACCTGTACATGTAAGATGGTGCATTTTACTGTGTGTCACCTATGCTTCAATAGGGAAGAAATGAAAAATCCCTCCAGTGGGTCCCTAGACCCTAAGAATAATTTCGTGCATTTCTCTGCACGGTCTACCCTGCTCATTTCCCTCTGCTCCAGGCACATTGGCCTTCTTTCTTTAAACTCCGTCCTGTCTCCTTCCACAGTGTTCCTTCCTAGGTCTTTGTATAGCTAGCACTCACAGGGTGCCTTGTCTCCTCCCCCTCCCCAGTAGCTCCAACCCCAATTAATAAGATCAGTTTTGCCATTCAAACCTGGTGAATGGAAGCCCTGCCCTCAGCCTTGCTCTTACTATTCCCTATTCAGGCCCTTCCCAGCAGGGCAAGGAGCAACCAGGGCCAAGGGAAGGCACTCACCCAGAACCCAGGGATGTATACAACTCTACACACACAGCCCCCCTCTCTGCTGACACAGCTACACAGCGCTCTCTTCTCGGGGTGTCTCCTCCTGCACCTGTGGGAGGGGTGGAGAGTGGCTGTGCCCCCAGGTTGTTCACATGGGTGAAGGTCCTTTCAGAAGCAGGATAGAAGGATGCCTGGGTGGCTCAGTCAGTTAAGTGTCTGACTTTTGAGTTAAGCTCAGGTCAAGATCGCAGGGTCATGGGATTAGGGCCCTCATCAGGCCCCACATCGAGTTCCTTGCTCAATGGGAGTCTGCTTGAGATTTTCTCTCTCTCTCTGCCCCTCTCCCTGCTCATCCTGTCTCTCTCTCTCTCAAATAAGTGAATTAATTAATTAAAAAAAAAAAAGAAGCAGGATGGAGCATAGTGCAGGAAGAGAAGGAAGTGGACTTTAGGCCGATGGCCTCCACTTAAACTTATATCTGGAGCCCGGGAATATTAGGGGCGGGTCTGCTTTCTATTGTCATAACTGGTAATCATCCTGTTCATTCTGTATTTGCTTTTTATCCGTCAGGGCTGTGGGGACAGGAGTAGGTTGCCAGCATCTAGCACAGTGCCTGACACATAGTAGTCCTCAATAAACCCTTGCTGACCATGTCAGTGAAAGCTGCCCCACCAACCTCCTGGCTCTTCTCAAGGCTGTAAGGAACACAGTGTGGTCACAGAAGGCCCAGCTGAACTAGTGTGAAGGGGGCCCTGGGCCTTGGAGCACGGTGGCCCTGGCAGGCTGGTAAGGGCCGGCCCTGCCTCAGGCCTGCTTTAAGAGGGCTCACGTCCTCTTCTGGGAGAGACAGTGGGCTCCCCCACCCAGTGCTGACCGGGTTGCACTGAGCTTCGATGGAGTGTGTGCCTTGGTTAGACTGGCAGCTGGGGAGTCGACTTCTGGGGGCAGGAGTGGCGTCCCAGCCCAGCGTCCCAGTGGGCGGCCAGGCCCACTTGGTTATCCTGGGGTGACACAGTTGTGGGAGGTAGGCCAGCTTTGAGGGCTGTCCCCTCACGGTGGGGGCAGCGTTCAGGAGGCCTGCAGGCCATCCACCTTCCCCTCCTCCTCTCACACCCCCTCACCCCTCCCAAAGTTCAGCGGGTCCATTGGGTCTGCCTTTGGCTTTTGAGTTATTTAAAAACAACAGGTACCTAGAACCACACATGTGGCGTAAGTGTGCAGCTGGCCCCATTTTCACAAACCGAACGCCTGTAAGTCAAGAGCCATTACAACAATAGCCCCAGAGCCCCTGAGCGCCCTTCTAGCCTGTACCCTGCAAGGCAGCCACCATTCTCGGACAGCGGAGACTCACTTTGCCTTTTTTGTGCTCACATACTCAGAATCATCCCACGTGAGCTTTGTGTTTAGCTTCTTTTGCTCGACATGGTATCCACGTATGTAGTTGTAGATCGTTTATTCTCGCTGCTGTAGAATATTCCACTGGACGGCATTTATTGATTTAGCCACCTGTTTATTTATGATTATTATTTATGCAATCTACTTGTCCATCTTACTGGACATTGAAATGTTGATTTAAATGTCATCAAATTACCATGGTGATGGACATTTGGGTAGTTTCTAATTTGACGATGCCTCATGTCACCGTGAACCTTCTTGAACTTGGCTCTTGCTTTTCTTTTCAGCATCTGGGAGGGAACGGCTGGGCCATGGGATGAATGTGTGTAGTAGGTCAGCTTCCATTGATTCATAGAAACTGGTTTGTTTTCTTGCTGGAGGGATAACATGGTTTTCTAAGGCTTTGGTCCTTCTCTTGTGGGATGCAAGATGTTTGATCTGGTTGCGAAACAGTTTCATTTTCATTTTTTTAAAAGACTTTATTTATTTGACACAGAGAGAGAGCACGCATAAGCAGGGGGAGAGGCAGGCAGAGGGAGAGGGAGAAGCAGGCTCCCCACCAAGCAGAAAGCCCAATGTGCGGCTCAATCCTAGGACCCCGGGATCATGACCTGGGATGTTTAAGCAGACGCTTAAACAACTGACTACCTAGCCACTCCAGTCTCATTTTCATCTTAAAGGAAGCTGTCACCTCCCCCTACACCATGACCTCCAAAGAAACTGCCAGAGCCTGGATCCTACAGGAAGACATTCCTTCTTCCTCCCAACACAGCCCCAGACAACACCTGCTCCAAGGCTGGAGGGGATGGAGGGGAAAAGATAGCCAAAGAGGAAGAGGGTAAGAGAGGAGGATGGAGGGAGGGAAAGGGAGCGAGAGAGAGAGAGAGAGAGAGGAGAGAATCAGCTGCAAAGCACAAAGGAACAAAACCTGGGGGCTATGAAGTGAAACCAAATAGCTCTGGAAGTCTATAGCTTCAAACTGGTGACAGTTGTGTGTTCTACCAAATTGTTATGAGGTGTGGTTTCAATTTGAAAGCTTACAGGACTCAATTCAAAATGGCGCCAGGGAAATGAGATAAGCAGGGTCCCAGGACCATCTCTGGAGGCAGAAGGAGATTTGGTGGAGGAGGGAGGCCTTCTGGTGACTAATCAGGACCTTGCCACCTCCTGCAGGGGCCCTACAGTAGCGGAAGCCTCCCAGTGTTGCAGGGCTGGTGATGGGGAGAATGTGGAGTACTTCTCCAGGACGCAGCACCAGAGCCCTCCCCCTCCTCTCTTTGTGCCTGGTCTCGCCCTGGTCTGGGTACATTCCGAGATGCCAGCCTCCTCAGAGTGGGAAGGACCATGACAGGTAGGGGAGTAAGGCACTTGCCTCGGGTGCAACATTTAAGGGAGTACCAAGAAACACGGTAATCAGGATAAAAAATATTTTAACACGCTATTTTTAAAAATCAGAACTGACTCCCAAAATCCATGATGACCAAAATGTCAAAATTTTAAAGGAAGGCAGCACCTATCCTTCACTTGCCTGACCCTGTCTCATTCACCTGTCCCTAGTCCCTGCCTTGGTTCCAATAAAACCTCATTTACAAAACCAGGCAGCTGGCCCTGTAGACCCCAGTTTGCCAATTTTCTTTGAAAAAACTATTGGGTGAGGCTGACCGTCTTTTTTCATGAATCCATTAGCCTGCTGCGTCTCTGGGAGCGACAAGAGACAAGGACTCCAGGTGTTGTGGACATGGAGATTAGCAGATAGGAGACAGAGGACAATGAGACACTCATCTGTGGGTGGCCGCCTGCACTGGTGGGGGAGGGATTGCAAGATAACCAACAGCCTGCCAAAATATACACATCCCTCATGTTATTGTGCTTCACAGATACTGGGTTTTGTGATGTTGTTGTTGTTGTTGTTGTTGCTTTAACAAATTGAAGGACTGTGGCAAACCTGCATCAAGCGAGTCTGGCGGTGTTATTTTTCCAACAGCATTTGCTCACTTCGTGTCTCTCTGTCACATTTCGGTAATTCTCGCAATATTGTAAACTTTGTCATCGTCATTATATTTGTCATGGTGATTTGTTGTCAGTGATTACAACTCACTGAAAGCTCAGATGATGGTTAGCATTTTTACTAATAAAGTATTTTAATTTTTATTTATTTTTTAAAGATTTTATTTATTTGACAGAGAGAGAGAGAGACAGCGAGAGAGGGAACACAAGCAGGAGGAATAAGAGAGGGAGAAGTACGCTTCCCGCTGAGCAGAGAGCCCTATGTGGGGCTCGATCCCAGGACCCTGGGATCAGGACCTGAGCTGAAGGCAGACGCTTAATGACTGAGCCACCCAAGCACCCCCAATATAAAGTATTTTTAAATTAAAGTATGTACATTGTGTGTCTTCTTCAGACATAATGCTATTGCATAGTTGATAGACTACAGTATGGTATAAACAGAACTTTTATATATAATGGGAACCCCAAAATTCATCTGACTCACTTCACTATCACATTCATTTTATTGAGGTGATCCGGAACCAAACCAGCACTATCTCTGAGGTAAGCCTGTACTTTCTTCCTTACAGAGTACAAACTTGAGGCTGAGTAACAGTTATCCAACTAGGAACTACATTTCCCATCACCCCATATATTCTGGAAAGGTCATGTGACTGGTTCCCTCCAATGAGAGTGTGAATAGACGAGAGGTATTTAAAAAGTGGGTGTCTTTCCCCCTTCTATCATTTCCCATCTTCCTGGCTGAATGCAGAGGACTCTGAGGCAGGGAAGGGTGGAGCCACAAGATGGAAGGAGGCATTAGATCCCTGAAGTAACACATGGCTGGCTTCAAATACACATATTGCACTTTTAAGGGAGCCTGAAAAAAACTCGTATAACCCACCGTGATGAAGTTTTTTGTTACAGCAGCCAGCATTACCCTAATTCGTAGAGGAAGTCATCAAAAGTTAGAGTAATCCCAGGAGGAAGGACCCTAGAGTAATCACACAGGAGGCTGACCTGAATAGGCTCCCAAGCTGGGGTGGCATTTGGGTTGGAGTCCAGCAGACATTCCAGGTTGGGAGGCGAGAAAAGCAAAGGAAAGCATGAACTTCGTGTGCCTTCCAATGGTCTCGTTTGAACCCCTAAACCTGGCAGTAAACTTGGAGAGGGCATCTAATGGTTAGGTCTACAAGGCTTTCCCACTTTGCGGAAATAATTCTCTTCTACTGCCAGCCGTGGTGGCCCACCCTCTGGTCCCCACAGAGTCCACCGTGACCTTCCTCCAGGACTTTTAAAATTACAGGTAAAAGTTAGGCCCTCTGTTTCTGGGTGCCATGGGTGTGAGGCTCCAGGGCTGGTGGCAACCGTGTTCCCTGCATTGTGGAAGTTGAAGTCTGTGCTCAGAGGGACTAAAGCTGCTAGGCAGAGTGAGAGAAAGAGAGACAGAGATGAGAGCCAGAGGGAGAGTAGTGATGGGAAGGCTTGCTCTTGCCCTTACCACACTAACTGGCTATACAACGGAAAGAATTCCTTCCCACAAACTCCTGCTCTGGGCGAACTCTAACTGGATTTCTGTCATGTGTGCACCAGGAATTCCAATGAGACCAAAGCCACCAAGCCTAAATACTTATGGAGCATCTAGTAGGTACAACACATTGTGGCAGTGTGGTCAGCTTTTTGTGGTTTTGAGAGAAGCTGTGGGAGGGGACTCCTCAGGAAAATGTAGAAGGGATGGTACTCTGAGAAATGGATCAGGACCTCTGCTCTGGTTAGAAAAGGGAAAAAGGTGGAGAGAGAAGAAATCTTATCCACAGCTCTCCATTTAAGGATGCCACAAAGTTGGCTTTCTCTCTCCTCTCTCCCCAGCCTCCTCTCTGATCTGATGGGTGGTTACACCCATGATCATCTCCTGGACCCTAGAGCAACAATGCCCTGACTATGACAGCCTCAGCTGGTGGAACATAGGGCAGCTGCAAATGTGGAGCCTTGCAGGGAACACAGATATTAGAATTACATGTGTTGCTTTGCTTTCCAAAAGACAAAGCTCAGAAGTGAACAGACATTTAACCAAAGAGGATATACAGATGGCAAATAAACACATGAAAAGATGCTCAATATCTTTTGCCATTAGGGAAATTCAAATTAAAATAACAATGAGATATCATATACCTATCAAAATGACTAAAATAAAAAATGATAACAATGCCAAATGCTGATACAGATGCAGAAAAACTGGATCCCTCATTCATACCTAGTGGGATGTACAGTCTTGTTGGACAAGAGTTTAGCAGTTTCTTTTAAAAGCTAAACGTGCAATGACCATACATCCCAGCAATGCATTCCTAGGCATTTAGCCCACAGAAATGAATACTTTTATCCACAGAAAAGCCTGTAGATAAATGTTCATAGCAGCTTTATTTGTCGGAGCCAAAAGCTGAAATCAGCCTAGGTTGCTTCAACAAAGTGAATGGCCAAAAACAAAACAAAACAAAAACAAACACAAAGATCCCCAAAAGGTTACATACTGTATGATTCCATCTATATAATATTTTTGAAATGATGAAACTTTAAAAATAAATGACAGATCAGTGGTAACCAGGAACTAAGGAAGGGATATAGATGGGAGAGCAATGAGTATGGCTAGACATGGGCAATGACGAGAGACCCTTATCATGATGGAAATGTTATGTATCTTGACTATCTCCATGTCAATATCTTGGCTGTGCTGTGTACCATAGTTTTGCAAGATGCTGCCACTGGGGGAAACTGAGTAAGGCATCCAAAGGATATCTCTGTTATTTCTTACAATTGGATATGCATTTATAATTGTCTCAAAATATGAAGTTCAATTTTAAAAAACCTGCTTGAATGAGAGTGAGCAAAAGCAGGCAGAAACAGGAGGGGCCTCTATACTTAGAAGTAAAGGAATGGCCTAAGCAGAGTTTCCCATTTTATGTTTCTATGACTTTTAGCTTGAGGACAGTTCCCAGCCCGAACTAAGTGGGGTAACTAAAACTCCAATAGAAGATCTGCAGTTTTTCTGACTGAAAGAACCAGAAGGCAGAGTGTGGGCAACTACAGCTGTTAAGAGGGGGAGGAGAAACCAGAGTGCTGAAGATCAGCCTCTTACTCTGCATATTAGTGCTATCCAAGTCTCTGGCTGACCCCTGAACCATGCATGTGTGGGAAAGACTTCCAACAGCTCGGCCAGGCTAGAACTGAACTGAGATTTGAGCTAGTTCCCAAAAGGCAGAGGCTGCAGTTTGAATCTAGCCAAGTTTATTGTTTTATAAAACAAACAAACAGACACATAAGCATCTATATTCTTCAGAGGAATATAACAGAATCCAGAGTCTCCACAAAATCACATCCATAATACCTAGAGTGCAATCCAAGATCGACATAAGGAAACCTAGGAGCTCTTCTTGATTCTTCCCTGTCTCTTGCTTTCTATAATCAACCCATTTGTGAGACCTGTCTGCTCTCCTTCAAAAATACAGCTTCATTTCATCTGCTTCTCACCGTCTCCAACATGACCTCCTTGTCCCATCATCTCTGACCTGGATTACTAACAAAGCCCCCTCACTGGTGTTCTTTCTTCCTCCCTTGTTTCTCTGCAATTCATTCCTTGCACAACAGATAGAGCCATCTCTTAAATGTATAGATAATGTCACTTCCCATTGTTAGGATATCATTCAGCCTCCTCATCATGGCCCACGAGGTCTGGCTAGATTGACCCAACCTGTCTCCTTGGCCTCATCGCCTCCTTCCTTAACCATGCTCCACTCTCACTGGCTGCTGTCTGCTCTTTCAGTATCCTTAGCACCTTTGTACTTGCTCCCTTGATCCTCCTGTTATCATTCAATTTTCAGCTCAAATATTACCTTCTCTGATATATCTTCCCTGGACCTATCACCCCTCACTTAGCCTGACAGTCATGGCTACATTCCCTGGTTTTATTTTTCTGGATCTTTGAGTTACCAACTCAGTGTTTGTTTCATTTTCTGTCTTCCCCAGATGGAGTGTTAGCCCCACATGGGACTTTGCCTATCTTGCTTATTGCTTATTGCTTATCTGCAGTACCTGGAATAACACATAATATATAATGGGTTCTTATCCAAGATCATTCTTATCTATTATGCACAATAGCTTTCCCAAACTTAGAGACATAAAACTACACCATTTAATTATGCCCATGGATTCAGACAGGACCCAGCAGGAATAGCTTATTTCTGTGTCATAATGTCTGGAGACTCAGCTTGGAAGACTGGAGTGGTTAGGGGTATCTCAAAGGACTGGGTTAGGGCTAGAGAATCCACTTCTGAGAGTGGATTCTCCCTCACTCACATATCTGGTGCCTGGGCTAGAATGGTTGGGAAGTGGGGCTTAGCTGAGAATGTTTGATGATCTCAGGTGACCTCAGGGTCATCAGATTCTTTATATGGTGGTTTAGTCTTTCAGTGAACTGGGCTAGAGCTCTGTAGCCTTAGAAGTCACAAGGTAGAACATCCACCATATTCTGTTGGTCAAAACAGTTAAATGGGACTCTTTATCCCTTTTTTGATGGGAGTAATGTAAAATAATTTGTAGCCATTAGAAAAACCTGAATGGATGGATGGATGGATGAATGAATGAATCTATATTAGGGTATGCCTAGGTGACTGGTCTCATATATCAGCCATTGAAGTCAAAGCCTATACTGAGGAATCTCTCCAAAGGATGGCACTTAGATAAATGCATTTTTCCTCCATGCCGATTCAGTTAGAAGGTCCTTCCTGTTGCCTGCTCTGCTTCTTGCTCCTCTGGCCCGCATGAACAAATCAATGAGTGAGCACATGAGTCACTGCATTGAATTTTCTAACACCTTGACTTCCTTCTCAAGCTACTGATGGCAGATGCTGGAACAGCCATGAGCAATGCAGCGTGGCATAGCTCTCCCAGGCTGGATGTGGACGTGCCATTCTAGATCACTTCACGTGATGTGAAAGGTTGAAAAGTGTGGATCCTGTCCACTCCCACCCTCCACTATGAGGGTTTAAAACCATCCTAAGAACTTGAGCCTGAAAAAAAAAGAAAGAAAGAACTTGAGCCTGAAATTGGATCAAGAGATGGCATAAGAGATCAAGAGAACATAAGCATTGTAAGCAGTTGCAAGCCTTCTTCAAGAAGATGGTAAAGGAATGGAAAGACTTCTTCCCCAAAGCTAGTCAAATGATGGAAGTTGATACACAAATACACATGTACTTAAAAAAAAAATCAAACATGGCAATGAACTGAAAGCTGAAAGACCTCCAACATTAAAGCCTCCCGAGGGGCCCTGGGTGAGGCAGGATTCTGGTCCCTATGCTTCTTAATCATTTCCTTCCCCCTCACCTCCTCTCCCTCCCTGTGCAGCCCAGTCTGCCTGTTTCCCCACTAAAGGGACCCCACTAAGGTTACCAGTGGCATCCTTGTTGCTAAACCTCATAGGCACTTTCTGGTTATTTTCTTGCTCGGCCTCTGAAAAATTGATGCTGCCTTCTGGAAGCTCTCTTCTCTCTCGATGGCCCATGGAACCACTCTCTTGCAGTGTCCCCGCCATACATTCCTTCTTGGTGTCTGAGTGTCTCCATCTGTACCCTCTTGCCCTGAAACTTTGAAGTCCCCCCAGTTCTGTCCCACCTCCTCTCGTCTTCCCACCAGCCTCTCTTCCACCTCTATCTTCAGCCTGTGTTCTGGTGACCCCCAAAGGTCGTCTCTTGCCCTCCTCCTTTTATTCCTGACTTGAGAACCACAGGGCCATCTGCTTATAAGATGTTGTCCCTCAGATGCTACACAGACACCTCCAGTTCAACGTATGCAAAAGAGAACTTATCAGCGTCTCCTACAAATTTCTTTGTAGGAGAAATACTCCATTCCAACCTCACCACTTCCAATTACTCCCCAAGTCCTGGGAAGGAGGGCAGTGGCTTATACAGTATCTCCTAAATCTCTCCCCTTGATTTCATGCCCTAACATTGTCCTAGCTGAGACCTTGCTGTTCCTCATCCAGATTCCTGCAGTCACCTCGCATCCTGCCTTCCCTCCCCCTGCCCTCTCCAGGCTGTAGTCATAGTGACGTGACCCTTCCTGCTTAAACCTTCCAGTGTCTCCCATCATAGTCAGGACAAAATTTAAAGATCCGGAAATAACACATGAGGTGCTGACTGATTTGGTCCCACCCCACCTAGCTACAATAAGGCTTCAATTGAGTCCAGGCTTCTCCACTTAGTGACTGTGTGACTTTGGGCAAATAACTTAACCTCTCTGTGTCTTATTCTCTCCATATACAAAGCAAACCATGATTCTAACTTCTGTTATGACAATGCAATGAAAAATGCACATGAGTGCTTAATACCATGCCTGGCATATGGTGGATTGTCATTGACACTCTCATCTTTATGGAGAAGTCCCCATCCCCACATGTATCCTGCACCCAAGATACACCATCCCCCAAAACTCCAAGGTTCTCTTGTTATTCCTCAAGCAAGGGTCAGACTGTTACCTTTTTCTCTGCTTGACATTCCCTTCTTCTTCTTTCCCCACTCTTTTCCCCTAGCTTCTCCTTCTCAAGACCCCACTTAGGGATCACACCTTTCAGAAAGCTTCCTCCTTTTCCTCCACCCTCTGACCACAACTGGGCTGGGGTCCCTGAGCTCCCCGGGCACATCTTTGTTTTGTTTACCAGAGGTAACAAATTCCTGACTATAAGGCAGATATTTTGCCCTGTACAATATTTTTCAAACTTTTTGAATTTGTCACAACATTGAAAAGTTGGGAAACCTCACAAGAAAATCTGGGTTTCTGGCAACTCTTGAAAAACTGAAGGAAATCACAACATGGCCGCCATGAGCTGGGAGCTGAGTGCCAGCAGCTCCCTTTCCAGTTTGCCACACTCCCCACTGCTCCCTACTGTATGACACCCAGCTGCTCTACTTATTGTCTTAGCTCTATATACCCCGCCAGCCAGTAATTCCACTCTTTTGACATCCACCAAGATGGATACATGGCCAAGAATGTTCTCAGTAATATTATTTGCAATAATCAACAAATAATAAATCAATAATCAATCCAATCGGTCTATTCATACAATGAAATAGTATATAGCCATGGCTGTCTGCAATATTATACGTGAATATCATACACAAATTTCACATAACATGGATAGAGCTGGACACAGAAGTGAACATGTTGCAGGTGCCCATCATGTCAAGTTCAGGAACAGTCAAAATAATCTCTGCTGCTGGGTGTCAATACAACAGACATAGGGGAGGTAAACCTGTCTGAAAGCGCCGTGAGGGGCTTTGAGCTTGGTAATATTCTGTTCTTGGTCTGGGTGGTGGTCACTCGGTAATATTCAATTTCTGAAAATTCTCCAAGTGGCTAGTCTATGATTTGTACACCTCTTAGTGCGTCTGTTACACTAGAACAAAACATTTTTTTTTAAAGATTTTATTTATTTATTTGAGATAGAGAGAGAGAGAGAGCATGAGAGAGGAGAAGGTCAGAGGGAGAAGCAGACTCCCCGTGGAGCTGGGAGCCCGATGTGGGACTCGATCCCAGGACTCTAGGATCATGACCTGAGCCGAAGGCAGTTGCTTAACCAACTGAGCCACCCAGGCGCCCCGAACAAAACATTTTTTAAAAGATCATGTTCCATAACTCAATTACCCATCGTATTCATAAGACTTTGCTCTAAATAACTCCATTCTTGCCAACAATCAAATGAACTTTTAGAAGGCGGAGATTTACCATGTTGAGAATATTAAGAAAACATGTTGGGCACTAGTGGCCATTCTAATGGAGGAATTCCAGAATGCTCTGAGCCGGTAATGGGTGCCCCCCACCCACACCCGGTGACCCGGGTAGGGTGAATTAGGAGGAAAAGCTCTCTGGCCCTTGAGGTGGGCCTGCTTGCTGGTGGAGGTGACTTAGGAA
>JAPYYJ010002750.1:0-12373 GCA_028533885.1 Nasua narica | reverse complement strand
CAAATAAGGGCCATTACAAACTCCAGGAAAAAGACAAGACAAGAAAGCAGGCATGATTTGTTGCCCTTTGCACAGTCGTAATTAAGTCATGACTACAGACTTCACCAGATGCTGTGGTGTGAAGAGATGAGAGGAATGGAGGGAAAGAAGCCTTATGTCTGGGGAAATGCTAATAAAAAGTTAATCCTCACCTACCACATTGGGAACTTGCATTGAATATCTGAACTGATGTACTGAAGAATCACAGTAGGAGCTTATTACTTAGAAATAAGGTGGTCCCAACAGTAGAAAAGGTGACGATGGTCGCTCCAGTAAGGGCGGGGGAGAACAGGAGGGAACAGTGTCTTAAGCATTCTAGGCTCTTTGTATTTTTAACTACGCACAAGTATTTAAAAGTACACTTTAAAAAGAAAGGAGAGGAAAATTTATAACCTAACTTTCTAAACTTAAATTGGAAAAAGATCAAGAGATTTGGGGCATCTAGCTGGCTCGGTCGGAAGAGCATGGGACTCTTGTTCTTGGGGTTTTGAAGTCTGAGCCCCACAATGGGTATACAGACTACTTAAAATGTTTACAAAAAAAAAAAAATCAACAGATTTGATTGCATGAGAACTCTAAAACTTTAGTACATCAAAATGTATCAATGCTTTCTGGGACTGAAACATTCTGGCACCTAATGTCTTCATACATCCCCTTAAAAACCTTTAAGGCTGGGGCGCCTGGGTGTCTCAGTTGTTTAGCGCCTGCCTTTGGCTCGGGTCATGATCTCAGGGTCCTGGGTTCGATTCCCGCATTGGGCTCCCTGCTCAGCGGGGAGTCTGCTTCTTTCTCTGCCCCTCCCCCACTCGTGCTCCCCTCTCTCTCTCTCTCTGTCTCAAATAAATAAATAAAATCTTTAAAAAAAAAAAAACTTTAAGACCAACAAACACCTAGAATAAAATCGAACATGAGCAGTTAAGTGCAAGATGGGTGAAGTGTGAAAAGGGTGGAAGTAGCAAATAGTTACCAGTGCAAATATCTAGAGCAAATAGGCAGATAAATAAAATTACAGCGAAGCTAACAGGAGGAAGATCTGGAGTGCTAGGGAAAGGCAGAAGAGCAAGGACATGGACTCCTCAGTCCCTTCAGCATGCCCGGGGACAAAGAATGCCATAAGAATAATCTGTGGTTGCACAGCAGGGAAGAGAGGAGTGAAAAAAGTAAGAGCATCCCTATTCCCTTTGAGAAAACTGCCTCATCTCTATTGTGTGAGGTCTTCATCATGAGTGCCTGTCTCCCAAAATGGAGGCCAGGACAATCAAGTCTTCCAATGCCTGCCTACGGAACTACAAGAGTCAGGATCCTAGCGTCGGCCATTGGGATGCTCTCTCCAGAGACTGGAGAAGTACAGCAAGATGCCAAGACACTTAGGAGTTCACGGCAGCCAAGTTGGCATGCTGACCACAGCTCTGTCGGGGCTGGGAAGTGGCAGTATGGCTACAGTACCAGATGCAAGCCGTCAGAAGGGGCTCAAAGGAAACAGTGATCACAAGAAGCAGTACAGGGCCCCTAGCACTTT
This sequence comes from Nasua narica, assembly GCA_028533885.1. Classification (NCBI taxonomy): domain Eukaryota; kingdom Metazoa; phylum Chordata; class Mammalia; order Carnivora; family Procyonidae; genus Nasua; species Nasua narica. The sequence continues at coordinate 10,815 of JAPYYJ010002750.1, read as the reverse complement.
AAAATACACGACCCTAACAACACACACAAATGTGCATTTCAACTTCCTTGGTTAAAAACACCAACAAGCGATGTTTATTTGTTGATTCACTAAAAAAGAACAAAGAGGGATGATCTTAGTGCAAATTATTTTAATAAGCATTATGACAAAACTATGTCTTCATAATTGTTAGAAACATATGTAGAAAAATTATGAGTTAGTCTCAAAAAAAAAAAAGCAATCAGAATCAGTTTTACTTGATTTCCATACATAAGACTAGATAGATCTGCCAGTCACCCCAGCATGCTAGAAAATTGGCCACCGTATCGTGGCTTTACCAGATACACGGGAGGATGGAGAGCCTCCTTAAAAACCTAAAAGAGAGAAATTATAAATGTAAAAAATTTTAAGTTAAAACACACACTGATACAGCTTATATCTTAGAACATTTGTTTAAAAATAATATGCTTGGAGAATCCAGGATATAAGAAAATATTTCAATCAAAAATCACCTTTTACAATTTCATAAAATAATAATGGCCTGTCAGTATGTGATTCCAAAGTGTTTTACATGGTGCTTTACTTTCTTCAGATTGGGAATATAGTCCTAAGACAGAGCTAACACACTTAAACACTGAGACCTAAAATCTAGGGGAATAAGAAAGAGCCAAAACAAAGCCATAGCAAGATTTTTAAAGTTAATGCCCAAATTCCATGATTTTCTCAAGGAACTACTTATTTTAAAAGAAAAGATATCTCAATATGGTATAAGTCCAGTCTATGATGAACTTTAAAAAATGGAGAAAACTTGGTCCTCAGCAGGATCATTTCATGAAACGTTTCAAGGGGACCTAGATGTTCAATACAGAGCATACGTGTGTGTGTGTGTGTGTGTGTGTGTGTGTGTGTGTGTGCGCGCGCGCGTGCGCGCAGAAAGGGGGTTGGAGGAAAGGGGGTCTGGAAATTAATGATTCCAAACACCTCATTCTCCTACGTCATTTTTTTGGTGGGTTTTAATTTTTACCAAAGTTTTACATTTTCTTGACTTAAAGAACCAAATAGTTCCCTAAGACGTGTTCTTCCATCCCTCCCATCCCCACACCTGACCTCCCATTTGTCCTCCTGTGACAATGCTTCTTTCAGAATTTACCTCCCTACCTCCATCAACCTTTGTTACCATTTCTTACTTCCAGGACATATTATGAATACGTTTCCCACCCTGATAAATTTTTAATTGCTTCATTTTTTCTTCATTTGCTTACTTCTTTGTCGTAACTCAACCCACTCTTTGCCAGTTGTTCAAATCTCTCCATATATCCTGATACATCCGATTATCTACGAATACCATCTTCTTGGAAGGCTTCTGCCCGGGTCTAACACAGTCGGGCAGTATAGATGGCCAGGAATACAAGAGACCTTCAAGAGCCAATGTGGGCTCAACAGGCAACCTTGGGCTGAACCACTCCAAAGGCTCAGTTTCCCAAGAGAAGGAGGCAGATTCTCAGCCACAAACAAGTGAACTTTCTTTCCTCCTTTCACAAAAACCACATGCTGCCACACACATAGTGGTCATTCTCCCAGAACAAATCCAAGGGCAACCACGCAAATGTAATAGCTATAAAGAAAATGCCCCAAGACTGTATAAGAAACCCAGACCTAGTCTCCATAAACACAGGCAGGTGCAAAACCTATGTCCACCGTGCTTATTTTTTTGGTGGTGACACAAAGCCAGTACAAGCAAGAGAAGCCATAATGGTGATGAAGACCCTTAGTCATTTCATACACAGCAAGTCATTCCACATCGATGCTGTGCTGTGCTAATCTACAGGTAAGGAACACAAACACACTCCCTGCAAACACGTGCTAGAGGCTAATGTCAGTCAATACTCACTACAGCAATCTTTACTCACACTCAGGAGATGTTGCTGCATCTACCGAGAAGACTTCTATTTTCTTCCCTTTTCTATTCTGTGTTTTTCCAATTTCCTCCTATTGTATCTACTCCTTTTTAAAAAATTGTAAAAAAAATTCTTAAACTCATGAACTACTAGTAAAAAATTCATCTTACCTATCTTTGACTAAATATGGCTATGTCATGACAATTTAGTTTTATTTTTTAAAAGCTTAAGTCTCTTGATTTAGGTGGGGCCTCAGGGTTAAGAGACCAGCCACCGTCGTAATCAAAATGATGCATTTATTCAGAGAAAATCTTAATTTTTTTCATCTTTAGAAGAAAAAGGTCCAAGAATGCCTATATGATCTGAAGTAACATCAATTTACTGTTACCTTTACTGGAACTTGATTCCTTGAGCCAGAGGAAGGTCCTTACTGTAGTTGATGGTACTGAAGGAAAAAAAAAAAAATCAATGAAGGGCAGTATATACATAATATAGAATATTTTATGTCATTAAGAAAACCTAGTATATCTGTATATATAACAAAGTGAAATGTCCAAGATATAAGTTGGTAAAGAAAAAAAGTTAAGATGCAAAATAAGATTAGTACAGATCCAGTTTTATAAGAGAAAAGACAAAGGAGAGAACAGGAATCTGGAAAAACACCTTTCGAATACGTTATTCATAGTCTCTAGGGCACAATATGGGATCCACTCTAAATCTCAAGTGCACAAGAAAAGTAAAAGGAACATAACTGACTTTGAAGAACAGGAACCAAGAAACAAACAAAACCCCACAACAAAGAATGGGAACTGGGAGAGCAGGCATGTGTCTGGGATTTAAGGCACAGCCAAAAGCTCCTCAGAATTTCCACACAGATATCAAGTCACTGAGGCTCTAAGGGACTAACTAAGGTTGAGAATCCACCTGAGGTTACAGGGCTAGTGAGAAGCAAGAAATGACACTAAGATGAGTGTCCTGGGATCCTTAATCTTTGTTCTTTCTATAACATAACATCACATGGACCGGACACACACATTGTTTTAATACACTTGGTAAAATTATTTCTATCTAAGAAGAAGAAAAAACAGCATACTAGTGGGGTGCCTCGGTGGTTCAGTTGGTCAGGTGTCTGACCCTTGATTTCGGCTCAGGTTGTGATATTGGGGTCATGAGATCCAGACCCGCACTGGGCTCTGTGCTCAGCTGCAGTCTGCAGGAGACACTCTCTCTCCTTCTCCCTTAGTTCGTATACACCCCCCCCCCAAAAAAGCATTTTTTTTTAAGATTTTCTTTATTTATTTGACAGAGAGGGGAGAGATCACAAGTAGGCAGAGAGGCAGGCAGGGGGGGCAGGGCCGGGAAGCAGGCTTCCTGCTGAGCAGAAAGCCCAATGCGGGGCTTGATCCCAGGACCTTGAGATCATGACCCGAGCTGAAGGCAGAGGCTTTAACCCACTGAGCCACCCAAATAAATATTTTTTTAAAGATTTTATTAATTTATTTGAGAGACAGAGAAAGTGAGAGAGAGCATGAGAGGAGAGAAGGTTAGAGGAAGATGCAGACTCCCTGCGGAGCTGGGAGCCCGATGTGGGACTCGACCCTGGAACTCAAGGATCATGACCTGAGCCGAAGGCAGTTGCCCAACCAAATGAGCCACCCAGGTGCCCCCGAAAATTAATATTTAAAAGAAAAATTAAAAATAGCATACAAGTAGGGCGCCTGGGTGGCTCAGTTGGTTAAGCGACTGCCTTCGGCTCAGGTCATGATCCCGGAGTCCCGGGATCGAGTCCCATATGAGACTCCCGGCTCTGTGGGAAGTCTGCTTCTCCCTCTGACCTTCTCCCCTCTCATTCTCAGTCTCTCTCTCTAATAAATTAAAAAAAAAAAAAAATAGCATACAAGTAGAAGAACCAACTCCTAGTAAAATCCTCCCTGAAGCAGGCTCCGGCACAGGCCTCCGGTGTACTGAGCAAAGGAGATAATGCACCGTCAAGAGCCAAGCTCACTATTTTGGCCTGCAGGGGCCTGCACACCTCCCTTCTGCTGCTGCCCCTACCGTCTGCAGGGGTGGTGGCCACACCCAAGGAGAAAAGGAAAAGCACAGCTTCTCCCACTTTCTCCTACTGGTTGACCCTCCAATGTCCTGCTCCCCTGGTGTCTCCAGACAGAACCAGCACTGAGCCGGTTTCAGAGTCGAGTCCTGGGCACTAGCTGAGGTGGGACAAGAAAAGGTAAAACATAAAACAGCACAGGATGGATGCTCTGGGAGGGGACAGCTGCACTTCGTTACAAAACCAAACTGAAGCGAAGCTGTACGAAGAAAAAGCGCACAGTAGAACAGCGGAAAAGCACATTCCAGTGGCTTGAAGCTCAAACCCACCCTCCCAGAGCCTTTTCTTACCAAGTGGATCTTCTCATGTACTGTTTCCAGGCATCGCTACCGGACTCTCGGCCACCTCCAGTGTGCTTTTCTCCTCCTAGAGAAATACACAAGAAGCTCATACACAAGAAGCTCAGAGATAATGAGCAGTTTCTCTGGGTGCAGCTCCTACTTGGTAGCACGGAGAGAAACACACCAAAAGGAGACCAGACCTACCCGACCAGTGAGTTCACATTTAGCTCAGAGTATCTCCTCTATAAAAAAAGAGACCAAAAAAACAGGAAAAAAGAACTGAGGGGTGGGGGACATGAAAAGAATAAAGAGGCAACAAACTTGCCAGAAGCAAAAGGAAACCAACCTTACCATGGGACCAGATATTAAGATGGGAAACTTCTGTAGAGTAGAAATATTTCTTTTTTTTTTTAAAGATTTTATTTTTTATTCATTTGACAGAGAGAGAGATCACAAGTAGGCAGAGAGGCAGGCAGAGAGAGAGGGGCAAGCAGGCTCCCTGCCGAGCAGAGAGCCCGATGTGGGGCTCGATCCCAGGACCCTGAGATCATGACCTGAGCCAAAGGCAGAGGCTTTAACCCACTGAGCCACCCAGGCGCCCCAGAAATATAATTTCATTTTCTCATTTAAGCTCAGCTATAATTTTCAACAATATATACAAATGGCTTTTACGGTATTCTGAAATGCTATATTAATGTCCTTATATCATAAGAAGGTAATGATTCCATAGAACAAGAAAAGGATATTATGTACAAGTGTGCTATCAAAGCACAAGAAATAAGTCTTGGTGGTGTTTTTAGTAACAGCAGGGGAGAAAACACTTAACATAAGAGCTGGAAGAAAGATCTGAGCAGGTGCTCAGCTGGCTCAGTTGGTGGAGTGTTTGATTCCTGATCTTGAGATGATGAATTCAAGCCCCACATTGGGGGTAGAGATTACTTAAAAATAAAATCCTATGGGCACCTGGATCGGGCTCCATCAGTTAAGCATCCGATTCTTGATTTTGGCTCAGGTCATGATTTCAAGGTGGTGAGATCTAGTCCTGTGTTGGGCTCTGTGCTCAGTGGGGAGTCTCCTTGAGATTCTCTCTCTCTCCCGTCGCCCTTCACCCAGCACACATGTGCTCTCTATTTGTAAAACAGATCTTTTTACAAAAATTAAAATATATAAAAAACTGAAAAGAAAATCTGAGGAAATCTCCCATATTAAAAAAAAAAAAAAGAGGGACGCCTGGGTGGCTCAGTGGGTTGAGGCCTCTGCCTTTGGCTCGGGTCATGATCCCAGGGTCCTGGGATCGAGTCCCACATCGGGCTCCTTGGTCAGCAGGGAGCCTGCTTCTCCCTCTGCCTCTGCCTGCCTCTCTGCCTGCTTCTCTGCCTGCTTGTGCTCTCTCTCTTTCTCTCTCTTTGACAAATAAATAAATAAAATCTTTTTAAAAAAAAAGATGGAAAATAGAAGGGAAAAGATAACAAAATTAGATGATTCTTCAAGAGATAAGATATTCAAATAATAGTTCTAGTCATTAGAAAAAGAGAAGAATTAGGGCGTCTGGCTGGCTCGGTCCGTAGAGCACGTAACTCTTGATATCAGGGTTTTAAGCCACATACTGGGTGCAGAGATTACTCTAAAAAAGGGGGGAGCGGGGCGCCTGGGTGGCTCAGTGGGTTGAGGCCTCTGCCTTTGGCTCGGGTCATAATCTCAGGGTCCTGGGATCGAGCCCTACATTGGGCTCTCTGCTCAGCAGGGAGCCTGCTTCCCCCTCTCTCTCTGCCTGCCTCTCTGCCTACTTGTGATCTCTATGAAATAAATAAATAAAATCTTAAAAAAAAGGTGGGGAGGGAGAGTACCTCAGTGGCTCAGTCGGTTAAGCATCTGACTCTTGGTTTTGGCTCAGGTCATGATCTCAGGGTTGTGAGACTGAGCCCCCAGTCAGGCTTAGCATGGAGTCTGAGATGCTTCTTCTCCCTCTCCCTATGCCCCTCCATCTCCACACACACTAAATAAATAAAACCTTAAAGAAAAGAGAGAGAGAGAAAGAGCAAAAGGGAAAAAAAATGTCAAAAATAGCCAGCACTGAAAATTATGAGCACCAATACCCTAAAGGTAATCACTGGCCCAGTGTCCAGAAAAAAAATTTTTACGAAGATCTCCACTGACATAAATAGGAGACCATGAATTTTTTGAAATAAGAGAGACCGGAAATCGAAGTGGACTGGGCTCTTCAACCAGGACACCAGAAGCCATAATGCAAATGAATAACAACTTCAAAAGTCTGAGGAAAAATTGTTGCAAGCTGTTGTAGGAAAGGCTCCGCAGGTCTGCCTGCAAGGTTTCTGCAGGTAGGAATTCCATGCTGAACAGTGCCCTCCACGGATATCAAACTTCCCCTCAGTGACTAAAGTGTCTCCCTGGGCCTCAGCTGTTCTGGTACAATGTGGTTTATGTGAAACCCCTGCTTTCCTTCAGGGAGTCTGGAGTTTCAGCATATGCCAGGGAAAGGAGGCCTCGGCGATCGGCCCCCAACAAAAGCCTGAGATGCTGAGTCTCTCCTGAGTTTTCCTGGTAGATGACATTTCACGTTTGTCGTCCCAACCTGCTGCTGGAAGAATGAAGCACATCCTGTGTGATTATGAGGGGGAGAACACTGAGAAGCTCCCTCTGCTTGCCTCCTGACCTCACCCAGCAGGATAACCTCATGCCACACACACAGAAGAGGGAGCTTTAAGAAGGTTCATCTACGCTAACAGAGGGTCAGCAAATAATGTCTAAAATGGAGAAAAGTAAGCAGCTGAAGCACACTACTTTGAAAGATTGAAGGAGGGGCGCCTGGCTGGCTCAGTCCGGGGAGCACGAGGCCCAGGAGCTCAGGGCTGTGAATTCCAGCCCCACGGTGGATGGAGAGATTACTTAAAACTAATAAATAGGGGCACCTGGGTGGCTCAGTGGGTTAAAGCCTCTGCCTTCGGCTCAGGTCATGATCCCAGGGTTCTGGGATCAAGTCCCGCATCAGGCTACTTGCTCAGTGGGGAGCCTGCCTCTGTCTGCTGATCTGCCTGCTTGTGCTCTCTCTCTCTCTGGCAAATAAATAAATAAAATTAAAAAAAAAAAAAAAACCAGGGGCGCCTGGGTGGCTCAGTGGGTTAAAGCCTCTGCCTTCGGCTCAGGTCATGATCCCAGGGTCCTGGGATCGAGCCCCACATCGGGCTCTCTCTGTGTCAAATAAATAAATAAAATCTTAAAAAAAAAAAACTAATAAATTAAAAAAAATAAAAACCCTAAAGTAATTTCGAAGGTACATTTCCTTTCTTTTAGGAATCTTCAAGTAGTTGCCTCTGGGAATGAAGCCAGAAGAGAGAAGTGGGCAAACGCCCTTTCCCATTTAAAAATTAACCTGCATGGGCTCCAGGGAAGAAGAGTCAGGTACACAAAGAAGTGTGGGCTACAAACAGGGAATAAAGCCCTCCAGGGGGAGAGACAGACACGGGGGCACACAGGCCACTCAAGAGGGCAGCGCAGGGGTGAGCCTGAAGGAAAGCAGGAGTCTTTTCCTCAAAATTGAAACAAGGAGTAGTAAGTGCAGTAAACGCTGGTCTGAAAGATTTAAAAGTGCCTCAAATTATTTACACTGTTAGAGGTATTAACGTACATACAGAAGTATACGTAAGTACAAACAAGGTAATCTGTTTTTGCTATACTTCTCATTTTTAGTTGTAATGCTTAAAACGCAATTGTTGGTTAGGACGGGTTAAAAAAAAAAAACTATTACTCAATTTAAGCATTAAGAACTACTCAAGGCTTATTAGGAGAAAATACAGCAGAACTCAGTGGAAAAAAAACAAGTTAATCTTTTATCTAAAATAAAAGCTTATGTTTCATACCTACCACACCCCTTTGCAACAAAAAACTAGAATTTTTTGTGTGACAAAGCTGGCTTATCTCTAAAGCCAGGGCTTCTTAAGTGTTCTTGGGGTCACAGACTATCTCCTCAAGAAAGAGACGCTGCAATTTCAAGGGGGTACATATCCTAGGCTAAGGGCTTCGGCTCCAATGTGATGCTGCGTTTGAGAACCACAGTCAGATCCTGGATAAACACTCTGAATCTGGCACCTACGCTCCTCTCAAGCATGTAAGACCAGACTCTTACCAGGTTCTCCTGTTTCAGTTTCTTGGTCGAACTTTTCTAAAAGCTACTACTCCTTTTCCTTTGCTGCCTGAACTGTGTCCCCTGTGTTGAAAACCTAACTTCCAATATTTAGAATACGGCTGTATTTATTTGGCAAAAGGACCTTTTAAGGAGGTAATTAAGGTTGAATGAAGTCATAAGCCAAAGAAAGAAGTCACGAAGGTGCGGTCCCATCACAACAACACTGGTGTCCTCCTAGGAAAGGAAGAGGCACCGGATGTACAGGCAGGCACTGAGAAAAGGCCACGGGGGCGCCTGGGTGGGTCAATCGTTAAGTGTCTGCCTTTGGCTCAGGTCATGATCCCAGGGTCCAGGGATTGAGCCCCACATCGGGCTCCCTGCTCAGTGGGAAGTCTGCTTCTCCCTTTCTCACTCTGCCTGCTTGTGTTCCCTCTCTCGCTGTCTCTCTGTCAAATAAATAAACAAAATCTTAAAAAAAAAAAAGAAAGAAAGAAAAGGCCACAGAAGGACTTCGAGTCATGAAAGAGGGGCCTCAGGAGAAACCAGCACTGCCAACACCCTAACCTTGGACTTACAGCTGCTACAGCTGTGAGAACATAGATTTCTATTCAAGCCACCCACACCGTGGCGTTTTATTATGGTACCCCGACCATCTAACATACTGCCCCCCACACGGAAAAGGATTCTCTACATACCGAATGCACCGCCAATCTCAGCCCCACTCGTGGGGATGTTGACGTTCACGATGCCACAGTCTGATCCTTTTGGTCTGTGTACAGGAAGGGAAGCAAGGTTGGAAGCAACAGACAGGAAATTAAGAAACAAAACAAGCAAAAAAAATCCAAACAAAACCTCTAGACTCTTGACGCTCAAAAATGGGATTTTCAACTATGATGGTTTTTTTTTTTTTTTAAGCCCATTCATGGCACACGCTAGGCTTATGTAAATTCCCAAAATAGACAAAGTTATACCCAAGCCAGCGGAAGATTCTGCCCAAATCCTTGGTAAAGATGCTACTGGAAAGTCCCTGTTTTACTTCATTATTCCAGGTGAAGACTTCTTCTTCATTCTAAAAGGAAAATGGAAGCTGTTAGAGGATGCAGCAACCAGGTCAAAGTACACGATGGTCCATCTCATGACTTGTACCAGTGTAATTTCTGCCCACAAAAGTTAACTAAACCCTCAGTATCCTACTAATTCTGTTTCTCTCATGAACAGCTTTGTGGGGGTTTTCCCTGAATTGTACTCTGAGAAACAGAGATGAGGACATGTTTCCAACCAAGCTAGTACATCTAAGAGCTACTACTTACTGAGCTCCTCTTATATGCAACCCGCTGACCGAAGCACTTTACATGCATTTAGGTATTTAATCTTCATTCAATGATACTGATTTCATATTACTCCAGATTCACAGATTAGGCAAGACACACTAAATAATTTACTCAAGAATTCACTCATTGTATATACACACAGTACAAAACACGAAATTATCCTCTCTAGTCACATGACATGAAATAAGATGACAATTTAAATCAAGGTTTTTAAAAAGCAATCCTTTAACGGCAAAGAGATCTAATTCTCGTCAATATTTTTTTAAACTGTTAATCACGGCACCTTCAAACCTTGATTCGATCGCTAAGTATTGGGTGCCATGGCCCGGGCCTGTCTTATGGTGGGGAAGGAGACCTCCAGCTCTTTCCATCTGCTAAAACCTCCACAGGCCGTCCACCGATACAGGTTACAACTGGAGGTCTTACAGTGCTCACGCGGCTTCTTGTTTGTCTGCTGATGCTCGACACTGAGGCTGTGGGACTATCGGTCCTTTCTGTGTGGGAGGTGACCATATGGCCTCCACAGCTCAGAGCAGGTGACACGGGAAGGGAGCCATTCCCCATCAATTCCAATCTGGGCTTCAGCCTGCCTTGGTTTCCCTGGCAGCGAGTCTGACAGACTCTACAGTATAGGGTCCGTCTCATCATGGCTCAGCCTTCACCTTCAAACGCCTACTATCATCAGAGTGACTTTCCAGAACCTCCCCAAAGGCTAATCGAGTGTAATTTCATATACCTTCATATTCTTTAGTCTGAGTGGTTTCAACAGCAAACTCAAGAAACAGGAAACAGAATCCATTTTTACCTTGAATTTAAAGACATAAAGAATTGGAGCAAACGTCTCTGTGTGTGCAATGGACGCGTCGTGGGCCAGACCTGTCACAATTGTTGGTTCGACGTAATTGCCAGGGCGATCCATGACCTTCGGTAGAGAAATAAAGTGACAAGAATGAAGGCATTTTGTTTTCCGGTACTTTGGGTCAGAGGACACAACCTTTCCCTATACTTAGGAGGAAAAAAAAAATAAACATCATTTATATAGATGAACTGTTGCCCCAAAGTAACTTCCCAT
>JAPYYJ010002749.1:0-12373 GCA_028533885.1 Nasua narica | reverse complement strand
CCAACAGCACATTAAAAAGATTATTCATCATGACCAGGTGGGATTTATCCCTGGGATGCAAGCGTGGTTCAACATTTGCAAATCAATCCATGTGATAGAACAAATTGATAAGAGATGAAAGATGAAACACACATCCTCTCAATTGATGCAGAAAAAGCATTTGACAAAATTCAGCATCTGTTCCTGATTAAATTCTTTCAAAATATAGGGATAGAAGGAACATTCCTCAACATCATAAAGTCTACCTATGAAAAACCCACAGCAAATATTATTCTCAATGGGGAAAAGCTGACAGCCTTCCCTTTGAGATCAGGAACACGTCAAGGATGCCCACTCTCACCACTCTTGTTCAACATAGTACTAGAAGCCCTAGCAACAGCAATCAGACAACAAAAATAAATAAAAGGTATTCAAATTGGCAATGAAGAAGTCAAACTCTCTCTCTTCGCAGATGACATGATACTTTACATGGAAAACCCAAAAGACTCCACCCCCAAACTACTAGAACTCATTCAGCAATTCAGTAATGTGTCAGGATACAAAATCAATGCACAAAAATCAGTTGCCTTCCTATATACTAACAATGAAAATATGGAAAGGGGAATTAGAGAATCGATTCCATTTACTGTAGCACCGAGAACCATAAGATACCTGGGAATAAACCTAACCAAAGAGGTAAAATATGTGTACTCGAGGAACTACAGAACACTCAGGAAAGAAATTGAAGAAGACACAAAAAGGTGAAAATGAATTCCATGCTCTTGGATTGAAAGAATAAATATTGTTAAAATGTCTGTACTGCTCAGAGAAATCTATACTTTCAATGCCATCCCGATCAAAATTTCACCAGTTTTTTTCAAAGAGCTGGAATAAACAACCCTAAAATTTGTATAGAAACAGAAAAGATCCCGAATTGCTAAGGAAATGCTGAAAAAGAAAAACAAAGCTGGGGGCATCACATTGCCTGATTTCAAACTTTACTACAAAGCTGTGATCACCAAGACAGCATGGTACTGCCACAAAAACAGACACATAGACCAGTGGAACAGAATAGAGAGTCCAGAGATGGACCCACAACTCCATGGTCAATTAATCTTTGACAAAACAGGCAAAAATATCCAGTGGAAAAAAGACAGTCTCTTCAATAAATGGTGCTGGGAAAACTGGACACCTATATGTAGAAGAATGAACCTGACCATTCTCGTACACCATACACGAAGATAAACTCGAAATGGATAAAAGACCTCAACGTGAGGCAGGAATCTATCAAAACCCTAGAGAAGAACATAGGCCGTAAGCTCTATGACATTAGCCACAGCAACTTCTTTCAGGACATATCTCCAAAGGCAAAAGGAAACAAAAGCAAAAATGAACTTTTGGGACTTCATCAAGATAAAAAGCTTCTGCACAGCGAAGGAAACAGTCAACAAAACAAACAGGCAACCCACAGAATGGGAGAAGATATTCACAAATGACACTACAGACAAAGGTCTGATATCTAGGATCTATAAAGAACTCAGACCCAAGACTCACAAAACATATAATCACATCAAAAAATGGGCAGAAGACATGAACAGACACTTCCACCAGTTTATTTCCTTACACTTCATGCGGTCTGAAGTCTGAAATTGTTCTCGCTGAGCTAAAATCTAGTCATTGGTTGCATTTCCTCTGGAAAATCTAGAAGAGAATAGTTTCCTTGCCTTTTCACTTTCTACATGTCTTCTGTGCTTGAAGGCTTGTGCCTTCCTTCACTGACTTTTGAAGTCAGCAACACTAAGCAGAAACCTCGTATAGATATAGATATAGGTGATACAGATATAGATATTGATATAGATAGATATAGAGATAGAGATATACAGTGATAGAGATAGAGAGATAGAGAGATTTAGATATATAGATATATATGTGAATATATAATTTATATATAAAATGTATATATATGTGTGTGTGTGTGTGTGTATATATATATATATATATATATATATATATATATAGCCAGTTTTTTTTCTTATTTCCTCCCTCTTTCTTTCAATCAGAAAGAAAAGAAATTGCTTGAGGAAAGAAGAAAACAAACATGTATTTGGTATATTTAGTGCTTCCTATTCACTATATAAAGTCAATAAATAATACTATGGAAGAGTCATTATTATCTCCCTTTTATAGATGATTAACATGAAGCTTAGATTGCACATGTAATTTACCCCAAATCATATACCTAGAAAATTTCCAGAATATAAAGTTTAAATTTTGCCTTCCTTTTTTGGAAGATTTTTTTGGGAGGGAGTGGTTCATTTCACTCTGTCCCCTACATAATTACCAGATTTTCTTAACTCGTTGGTCATTACTAAAATTCAGGCTAGCAGGATTGAAGGCACTCCTGGGTAGTTTACATATACTACCTCATTTAACACTATTATGTAGCAGACGTCATGTTCAAATTTGTTATATCCTGATTTGAGCATTATTGTGACTCAAACAGGACATTTCTTCAGGGATCAACTATCCTGAGATTTAAAATAATCCACATGGAGATGATAAATGCAGACGGTATTTGGTCATCTGTATTCTTTTTAATGCCTTCCTACTGGCCTTTCCAGAGCCTGGAACTCAGGACCCCTTAGGCTTTAGCCAGGTGAGACGCACTTTATATTCGAACGAAGCATTTTCTGAATTCCAAATCAATAGTGATTTGGGTGTCGGAGCCATGGATCATTAGGCACCTCTTTATGGTGGCTTCCCCTGCAGCAGGTGAGTTCTAGGACTTTAAGACTGGGTGCATAAAACTTAAGGTCATGTTCTCCAGTGACTTTGGTTTTGTCTATTTAGTTCTGTAATTTTAAGGACTAATAATCCATGGAAAAACATCCATAGAAAAACAGAGAAATTAAAATATGAGGGTTTCACGTGATGACACTGTAACTATTTTATTTTACTCTGCCAAAAATATTTTATTAATTTCCAAACATGGACTTTGCATCTCTCAATTAACATAATATATAATACCATTCTGGCTGCTCTATTCTGTTGCATAGTGATAATTTTAATACTTCCATGATATAACTTCTAATTACACATTGTAAAGAAATGTGAGAAATCTTTCCTGCACATAGGGTATTTTTTTCATTTTCTTTCAGATTATGTTTTAGAATGATATCTGGAAGAACATATATCAGTGACTCCCAATGTAGTCTCACAGTTCTTAACATTTTCAAACTGAGATATAAAGATATTTTTCATTTTTATCCTACAATTAATTTTTACTCTATTCTAACTGATAATGCATTTACAAAGAAAAATCCAGTAGTAAAGATATCAAAATAATTATTTTGTTTAATCTGTGTTTCTTTAATTTCTTTCAAGAAAGTACATTATCTATGCTTATGTAAATCTGTATCAAATAAATATGCACAGTATACTGATGATTTTGTCAGAAAACTTGAACTTTGCTTCCTGCTCAATCCCCAAGTTAGACAGATGTATCTGATTTTATCAATAACCTCCTCTATTCATCAGTTTCTGCTAGGAAAAGTTGTGGTTTTTGAGTACATGCAAGCAATAATGGCTACTATTTACTGATACTTGCTAATGTCTAGGGATCATTAACTACTCTCTGTACACTATCTTATTTTATTCTTGTAGCAACCATGTAATGTGATTAAGGACTCATTTTTATGTATTTTTATTCATTTTTTAAGGACTCACTTTTATTTTTTCTCTCCAAATATGTTTAATTTTTCAGTGTTCCAAGATTGATTGTTCATGCACCACACCCAGTGGTCCATGCAATACATGCCCTTCTCAATACCCACCACCAGGTTCACCCACTCCCACCCTCTCCCCTCCAAAACCCTCAGTTTGTTGCTCAGAGTCCACAGTCTCTCCTGGTTCATCACCCCCTCCGATAAGGACTCACTTTTAAAACACAAACTTGAGACCCATACAATATAAGAATGTGCTTTACTATACACACTTGCAATTGTTGGAATACATCCTAAAGGGTGCTCTGATAGTTGTGTACAAACCCATGCACTTAACCTCCTCAATCCTCCCTGCTTGAATTGTGCATGACCTTGACCCTCCTGAGAGGGCCCTCCATGTGGAGACGACAGTCCATGTGTTCCCCTGGCTTAATACTCATTTCCATTATTTTACATGTGTTATTTTATATGGGTTTTAATACACTCATAAATTTATTTTAAAAATATTTATTCTGAATTTCCTGTTTGTAATGAGATTTATTTTGTAAGAAAACTGAGTCTGGGCATGTATCCATCCAGAAAAATATAAAAAATAGTTCACTTTTTTAATCTATTTTTCAATTACATGAAAGATAATGAAGTAGTGTAGCCTATGACTTTGAGAATCCATTATTTATTTTATTTTGTTTGCTAATTTGTCAATCTCCTATCAAGGTAACAGTTGGGACTAAAAAAAACAAAAAACAAAAAACGAGAGAACTAACACAAGCTTCAGAAGATAACTTCCAGAAACTGGGTTTGGAACTGATGGTATTTTATTGGTACCTGGTTTCTCCCCCTTGATTTTCCAGATACAATTCATCTTCTCACATCTCAGCTACTTCATGTGCAATTCCAAAATAAAATAGTGTCTACTTCTTTTTGTTGTTGTTATACTGGATGGGACATTAGGTATTAAGAAGTTCTCATAGTCCCTGGAATACTATTTTCTACAATTTTTTACCATCTTTGTTATCTCTGAGTTGGTACATCTGTAACAAGTTCATGAGAATCAGGGTCACTCAGTTTTGTTTTTTGTTTGTTCATTTCGTTTTGTTTTTTAAAGTACAAAGAACTGTATTGTCTGCAAATTTTGTCATATCCAACATCCAGGCAGTCAGTAAACAAACATTTTTTTGCACACACACTAGGTTAAGAATACTTTAACCATTAAATAAAAGGCCATAATAAAATACAGAACTCAGTATATGCTTCAAATAACAAATCTCAGTGGGGAAAACAAACAAATATTTTAAAAGTATTGAGAGCTTTTATAAGAAAGATATGGTCATGTTTCTTACATTACTTTTATTATCTTGCTACAGTTGAACCTATCCATGAATAATTACAATTATGTTAAAATTATGCAATAATCAAGGAGAGAGCTAACAGTTTGAGCACTGACTATGATCCAAGAAGGTGTACTAAAACAATGAAATCTTATTTAATTCCAAAATATTATCGTCAGATGAGAGAGAGAGAGAAACTGAGGCGAGGAAAGTTCAGAAGCTTGTACAGGCTCATTCAATAGTATGGGGGAACCCAATACAATCCTCCTCCGTAAGTATATGTGAAACCCTCATTTGTCCCAGTCTTCAGATTACAGATAGATAATTGAGATTAAAAAGATTGAGCAACTTGCCAAGGTCATACAAAAACAAGTAGCAGTGTCAGAGACATTCACGGTTCACTACATACCCGTGGGCTACTGTAATTTTTAGATCCTTTCTCCTGACATTAAGTGAGGTTATGGGATTATGTTGGCAGAAGGGAGCTGATAGAAAGTCACAACTCATTTCCAGACAGAAGATCCATAAGACCTGGAAACTATTTTTTAAATGGCAGTGTCACAAAATATAAGTAGTTTGGATTGCTAAGAGACCCAAGGTCTTGTTTGTTTGTGTTCAATTAGCCACCATACAGTACATCATTAGTTTTTGAATGTTTAGGATCTAATTGAAAAAAGAAGGACCACTTAGGACAAGCCCAAATTATTGGCCAATGAGGTATTTAACATGGAACATAAATATGGGAATGGTAAAGCTTTGCTAATTCTGAGAAAACCACATTGAAGTGTGGATAGAATTGAAACAATGAATCTAAAAGGATGTTGAATTCTGTGTAATCATAGGTTTTATGCAAGCAAAAAAATAAGAGGTTGTGGGGTTTTTTTATCCTGCTTCTTTTTTATTAGTTTCAGTGATACAATTTGATGATTCATCACGTGCATACAGCACCCAGGCTCATTATAAGAAGCCTCCTTAATGCCCATCACTCAGTAATCCCACTCCCCCAACCACCCCTCTTCTATTTTTAATGTGAAATGAAACAACACAGATGATTAGATGTACTCTTGACTTGTAAATCTATCTTGTATTTTAAATCTGTGGACTTAAATACAATTAAATAATTAAATTCAATTAAATTATTAAATTAAATTAAATTATTGGCAGGAAATATCAAAGAATGTTTCATCTTTTAATCTTTGTGCTTACATTTAAAAATGGAAAACATTATCTTATGTATCCTAAATTCCACATCATAATATAATTTTTAAAATACATGTTGTATTAAAATAGATTTATTCCTAGGTATCTTATGTTTTTTGGTGCATTTGTAAATGGGATCTATTCATTAATTTCTCTTTCCTCTGTCTCACTGTGTAGAAATGCAACTGATTCCTGTGCATTGATTTTATATCCTACTTTGTTGCTGAATTCCTGTACTAGTTCTAGCAATTTTGGTGTGGACTCTTGAATTTTCCACATAAAACATCATTCAATCTGCAAACAGTGAGAGGTTGACTTCTTCTTTGACACTTTGATTCTTTTTTATTTCTTTTTATTGTCTGATTGCTGAGGCTACTAGGACTTCTAGTACTATGTTGAACAGCAGTGGTGAGAGTTGGCATCCTTGTCCTGTTCCTGACTTTTGGGGCAAAGTTCTCAGTTTTCTCCATTGAGAATGATATTTGCTGTGGACTATTTGTACATGGCTTTTATGATGTTGTAGTATGTTCCCTCATCCCTACACTGTGCAGGGTTTTAATCAAGAAAAGATGATGTATTTTATCAAATGCTTTTTTTGGTCTTGATTGAGATGATCATATGGTTCTTGTCCTTTCTTTAGTTAATGTGATGTATCACACTGACTTGTAAATATTGAACCACCATCGCAGCCCAGGAATAAATCCCACTTGGTTGTGGTGAATAATCCTTTTAATGGCCTGTTAGAGCCTATTGGCTAGTATCTTGAGGAGAATTTTGGCATTCATAGTATCAGGGATATTTGTCTTTAATTCTCCTTTTTGATGGAGTCTCTCGTTTGGGGATCAAGATAATGCGACCTCATAGCATGAGTTTGGAACTTTTTCTTCCATATATGTTTTTTGAATCTTTTTCAAAAGATTCAAAGTGGTAGAATTTCCCTGGGAAGCCATCTGGCCTTGGACTCTTGTTTGGAGATTTTTGATGACCACTTCAATTTCTTTACTGGTTTTGGGTCTGCTCAAGTTTTCTATTTCTTTCTGTTTTACTTTTGGTAGTTTATGTGTTTCTAGGAATGCATACATTTCTTCTCAATTGCCTAACTTGTTGGCATATAGTTTCCCATAATATGTTCTTATAATTATTTGTATTTCCTTCATGTTGGTCATAAGTTCCCTACACATAAGATGTTCACATTGACTTTGCAGAAGTTACCCAAAAGTTTAAGATTAAAAGGTTTTCTGCTTGGTATCATTAATAAACTTGAAATTTAAATGAAATCAATTTTCACTTTTCTGTGTTTGACTATAATTATTGTCCCTAAAAATAACTAATTGCATCACATTGAAGAACTGAAAAAAAAAATCCAAAGTTGCTGAGAGTGAAAAAGATAGGGATTCAGTTATCTAAGACCCAAAAGGCACTACATTTATATTATTTACTAGAGAAAGCCTTGCCATGTGCATGAGGCCATAAACAATATTACTAGAAATTTTAAAATCCTAAATATTCATAAACATGGTATGATATATGTAAATCTTATAACAAAATGGAGTGGTAACTAATAACTTACTAAACTATATGCATTCAATTATATATAATTGAAATAAACCATGAGAATGATTAGCTTTATTATGTCTTATTTATAGGTTTTTTGGTGCACAAGACATCTATAGCATTTAATGGTATAATGGGTAGTGATCATTTATGTTAAACACCTAAAACAATGCTAGTATTTACAAAAGACATTGTGAATTTAAAATTTTTGCCCTGTTTACCAATTAATTTACATAAAAACTAGGGGCGCCTGGGTGGCTCAGTTGGTTGAGCAACTGCCTTAGACTCAGGTGGTGATCCTTGAGTTCCGGGATCGAACTCCCAGCTGCACGGGGAGTCTGCTTCTTCCTCTGGCCTTCTCTCCTCTCATGCTCTCTCTCACTTTCTCTGTCTCTCAAATAAATAAATAAAATCTTTTAAAAAAACTAAGTAAGGATTTACTATTCTATAGAGTATGAATAAATCTCATGCCTAATCATCTTGGTAATCATAATCTATTGCTCTCTTTGAAAGAGTGAGTTTGTAAGGAAAAGACAAATGTCATGTAAATATAAAAGAGAAAATCATTTGTATATGCATCTAATTCTACTACCTTAGATGCTTACAGATAAATGAAAGCTTGAGGCTCTAGGGAAAAGATAATCACTGAAACTAAAGGAGATGCTTCACATTTTATTTGCGTGATGTCGTACTTCAAAGTTTTTAGGGCAATAATTTATTTGAGCATGTATTAATAAACAAGTTAGAAAATTAACAGCTATCCAGTTAATTAATTAATTAATTAATTCCTTATCATTCCTTGTCTTCCAGGCATGACTGGAGCCATGGAGAATTTAAACGACACCACAGAAATAAACTTCATTCTTTCAGGGCTCTTCAACCACACTCAGACCCATGTGTTCCTCTTTTCCATGGTGCTCATGATCTTCCTCATCTCCCTGCTGGGCAATGCCCTCATGATCGTGCTTATCCATGAGGACCCCCAGCTTCACACACCCATGTACTTCTTGCTTAGCCAGCTCTCCCTCATGGACATGATGCTGGTCTCCACCATAGTCCCCAAAATGGCAACCAACTACCTAATGGGCACCAGGTCCATCTCTCCTGCTGGCTGTGGAGCTCAGATCTTCCTGTTACTCACTCTGGGAGGGGGTGAATGCTTCCTTTTAGCGGCCATGGCTTATGACCGCTACGTGGCCATATGTCACCCCTTGCGCTACCCCATCCTCATGAATCAGAAGCTCTGCTTACACATGACCGCAGGCTCCTGGCTTCTGGGAGGAGTGGATGGGTTGACCCAGGCTGGGGCCACTCTGAGCTTCCCTTACTGCCATTCTCGGGAAATAAACCACTTCTTCTGTGAGGCACCCTCACTTGTGCGCCTTGCCTGTGCTGACACTACTTTTTTTGACTTTTTCATGTATGTGTGCTGCATCCTGATGCTCTTGATCCCTCTCTCTCTCATTGTGGCCTCCTACAGTCTCATCTTGGCTGCTGTGCTTCGCATGAAGTCCACAGCAGCTCAGAAGAAAGCCTTTGCCACCTGCTCCTCTCACCTGGCTGTTGTGGGGCTCTTCTATGGCACTCTTATATTCATCTACATGCGGCCCAAATCCTACCGTTCAGTGGCCGGTGACAAGGTGGTCTCTGCTTTTTACACCATCTTCACACCTGTGTTGAATCCCCTTATATACAGTGTGAGAAATAAAGACGTCAAGGGGGCTTTGAGAAAATGGCGAGAGAAACATTTTCTGGGACATCTATTGAGAGTAATTTGATAAACTGGCAGCAGCCAAACTGGATCCACAATGACATTTGTTATATCAATATATTTTGCTCTCATTTGGGCAGTTTTCACCCTTAAAAAAAAAACTATTTCTTTTTTTTTATAAAGACTTTATTTATTTATTTGACAGACAGAGAAAGATCACGAGTAAGCAGAGAGGCAGGCAGAGAGAGAGGGGAAAGCGGGCTCCCTGCTGAGCAGAGAGCCCAATGTGGGGCTCGATCCCAGAACTCTGAGACCATGACCTGAGCCAAAGGCCAAGGCTTTAACCCATTGAGCCACCCAGGCACCCCAAAACTATTTCTTTTTTGTTTAGTAAATTGAAATTTACCTTTGTCCTGTTTTCATACATTGTCATAGTATTTTTGTTAGGGACTTTGGACCTCAGCAATAATAGTAAATAAGGTATTGCAAGTAAAAGATATACTCAATATTGATAAAATAAAGGAGATTTTCAACCTTTAATGTCCTTGGGCCCTGCTTATGGGATTTCAATGTAGCTAAATTTTAGCAATTACCAGAGTCAACAAATTCAATTTTTGACCTGGGCATTGATTGTATATCTGATTCATTTATAAATAACCTAAAAGGGATAATTCCAAGGTTAAAGCTAAGGGTAGAACCTTCCTGGTTCCCATAAGACTGATGTCATACAGTCCTGCAGATAAACTAAGTCCAGAAGTTTCAGTTGTAAGATAAGATAAGCTCTATAACTTTCTGAAATGTATTTCATCTAATGATTTGTAATATTTATTGTTTTATATCCTTAGTGAAGTCTGTATCCCAGGCAGTTGTCCTAACCTGAGCTGGAAAAACAAAAACAAAAACAGAACAACAAAAAACAAAAGACCTTTTCTTTTAGAGATTCTAAAAGGTTTGTTCATTTTGTGTCAACAACACCCATTCTGTGTTGTGTGTGTGTAATTTTGTTGAATTATTTAAAGAGTGAATAATTAATTTGAAAAATCAATGTATATCTTAGTTTCATATACTTTTGACAAAATAAATTTCAAGTAAATATTTAAATGAATATGAAACAAAATACATAAAAATCTGGTACGAATTCACATCAAAATTTTGCTAGAAGAGGATTTTCTGAGAGTATAAGTGAGTAAAAAATCATTATGTACAAGGTAAGCAGATTGTACATTTTAATACATAGCAATCACTGGCTGGCTTGATCAGTAACACATATGACCCTTGATATCAAGGTCACGAGTTCAAGACCTATGTTGGACATACAACTTACTTAAAAAATATACAGTAATCATGAAGCATAGAAGTGAACATCTCGACCGGAAGAAAGTAACACTCATTAAAAAATAATTCACACATGATAGAATTAACCACATAAATCAGCACAGACAATAGACTTATTCATAATAGCAATTTGGAGCAAAAAATCCATTTTCCACAGGTTACAATATTTTCTCCTGACATATATGGATAAGAATTCATCTTTGTTCCAACGAAAGGACAGCCCTAGGGTTGAATGTTCATCTTCTTTGTGTTTCAGTAAAGGACACAAATCTAATGGTGTGGGAGAAGCTTTATAATCCCTCTAGAACTTTTGAGTTACAAGTTTTAGTATAATTAATTTTAAAAAAATTTAAAAAGAAGGACCTATACCCTACATATTTTGATTCTAAGGAAATGTCACATTAAAAATGAAGAATATCAAATTTAAAAGGTCTCTTGCCAAAATTCTTAAAATCTGAATTTTAACATCTCGATGAACTACAGAGTCTCATTTCTGTTATTATCTCACATCATCTCAAGCAAAAGAACATATCTATATATATTTAAGGATTTAAAAAATGCTGTTCCATAGTTTTTATAAGTATAAATTTTGTTCCCCATCGAATGCCAGGACCTTGAACTTGAAATGTTAGAATAAGATTTATGTTACATTGTCATCTTCTGAGCATGGAGCCTGATGGGGGGCTGATCCCATGACCCTGATATCATGACCTTAGCTGAAATCAAGAGTCAGAAGCTCAGCCTACTGAGCCATGGAGGTGTACTTTCATATCAATTTATTTGGTAATCATTTAATTGACTTATGAACCTATCAGGGATAAAAACAAGCACAATTGCTTACATAAAACAATTCTATCTACACCCTTTCTGTGTGATATGTAGGTTCATTCATTGACTCCACAAACACCCAGGAGACTCCATGCTGCAGTAAGTGAGGTCAGTCTAGTGGCCTCCTCTAAAGCTGATATCCCATGTAAGAGGCATGCCATACACAGAGCCTTTAACAGACAGTGTGTTCTCAGGCCTTGAAAAATGGGAACAAAATATGCTAAGAAGAGATGGTATAGTAGCTAAGGGCTACAAAAAGGTAGTTGTGGCTTTTTTTTTTTCTGCCTTTAACAAATGTTTCTTCTCACTCCATTAAATCAATCTGGAAAAGGCTATCTTGGGGCACCTGGGTGGCTCAGTGCGTTAAAGCCTTGGTTTTCGGCTCAGGTCATGATCTAAAGATCCTGGGATTGAACTCCATATCGAGCTCTCTATTTGGAAGGGAGCCTGCTTCCCCCTCCCTCTCTGCCTGCCTCTCTGCCTACTTGTGATCTCTCTCTCTGTGTCTGTCAAATGAATGAATAAAATCTTTTTTTTAAAAAAGGCTATAAGATTGGGGGGCAAGATGACGGAGAAGTAAGAGATCCTGTAGCAACTGGTCCACAAAAGTGAGCTGGAAATCTAACAGAACATGCTGAACACCCATGAAATTACCCTGAGGAGAAAGATTTCTAACCCCGGGATCTCTCCGAGAGCAGAAGACAGCAGTGGAGAGG
>JAPYYJ010002748.1:0-12373 GCA_028533885.1 Nasua narica | reverse complement strand
AGGAAACAGTTAACAAAACAAACAGGCAACCCACAGAATGGGAGAAGATATTCGCAAATGACACTACAGACAAAGGTCTGATATCTAAGATCTACAAAGAACTCCTCAAACTCAACACTCACAAAACAGATAATCATGTCAAAAAATGGGCAGAAGACACGAACAGACACTTCTCCAAAGAAGACATACAAATGGCTAACAGACACATGAAAAAATGTTCATCATCTTTAGCCATCAGAGAGATTCAAATCAAAACCACATTGAGATATCACCTTACGCCAGTTAGAATGGCCAAAATCAACAAGACAGTAAACAACAAATGCTGGAGAGGATGTGGAGAAAGGGGAACACTCCTCCACTGTTGGTGGGGATGCAAGTTGGTGCAGCCACTTTGGAAAACAGTATCAAGACTAATTTTTATGTTAATATCTAAGTTTAGAAAATCCAGCATCACTAGGGAGAGCACATTTAAAGACTAAATCCATAGTGTGACACCATCTTGAAATCTCAGTTTTTTTGTGAGACTTTTTTTTTTTTTTAAGATTTAGAGTCAGGGGCACCTGTGTGCCTCAGTGGGTTAAAGCCTCTGCCTTAGGCTCGGGTCATGATCTCAGGGTCCTGGGATCAAGCCCCGCATCGGGCTCTCTGCTCAGCAGGGAGGGTACTCCCCCCCACCTTCCCGCTTGCCTCTCTGCCTACTTGTGATCTCTCCCCTCTCTGTCAAATAAATAAATAAAAATCTTAAGAAAAGATTACGGTCAAAGGCTAAGGCCGTTTTTCTTGCCATTTTCCTGAGATGGTAGAGCAGGTCCTTACCTAGATATGCAGCCCATTTTATGAGAGTTCTGGTTTTATTAAAAAAAAAAAAAGGTGCCAACACCCAATTCCTGCCTTGTACCCACCACCCACCTCAGCCTTAATTTGTTTTATTCGTAGATTAAAATTGAAATGCCATATCAAGAACATATGAAAAAGAATCTTATAAATCAATAATAAAAGCTAACCAACCCAATGTAAAAGAAATAGACAAAGCGTAGTGGACCCTTGAGCAACACAGGGGTTAGAGGTACCAACCCCCCTCCCCACTGCAGTAAAAGATCTATGCATAACTTTCTGGTTCCCCCAAAACTTAACCACTAACAGCTGACTGTTGACTGGAAGCCTTGCCGACTAACACATATTTTTATATGCTGTATATGTTATATTGTACAGTCTTAAAGAGAAGAGAAAATATTAAAATCATAACAATGAGAAAATATATTTACAGTAGTGTGTGAAAAAATCTGCACCTAGATGGAACTGTGCTGTTAATATCTGCGCTGTTCAAGAGTCGCCTGTATTTGAACAGACACTTGCCCAAAGGAGATGTACAAATGGCTCAAAAGTTTGGGCAAATATATGCTCAAATCAGTATTCATCAGGGAGGTGCAGTTTAAAGCCACAAATACTAAGATGGGTACACTTCAAAAGGCTAATGATACCAAGCATTAATAACTATGTGGAAGAACTGGAGGTCTCACCTATTCCTGGTAAAACGCGAAATGGTATATAGCACCTTTAGGAAGTAATACAGCAGCTGTTAAAAAGATAAATATACACTTGACCATACAACCCAGCTATTCTCCTCCTTGATATTTTCCCAAGAAAGATGAAAACGTATTTCCACAAAGACCTTATGAGGCTTCGTAGCATATTTATACATAATAGCTAAAACTAAACTGGAAACAACCCAGAGTTCTATCACCTGGTAAGTGGATAACCAAGTATTGCATATTTATTGAATGGAGTATTACAAAACAAAACAAAACAAAACAGTTAACTACTGATGGATTCTTGATTAATGAATCTAAAACATTCTAGGGCCTCTGAAAAATGATGTTGGAATTTTGATTGGGGTTGCATTAAATGCGCAGAATGCTTTGGGTAGTATAGCCATTTGAACAATATTTGTTCTTCCTTTTTTTTTTTTTTAAGATTTTATTTATTTGCCAGAGAGAGACACAGCCAGAGAGAGGGAACACAAGCAAGGGGAGTGGGAGAGGGAGAAGCAGGCTTCCCGCTGAGCAGGGAGCCCGATGAGGAGCTTGATCCCTGGATCCTGGGATCATGACCTGAGCCGAAGGCAGCTGCTTAATGACTGAGCCACCCAGGTGCCCTCCTCCCCCTCCTTTTTTAAAAGAAATACTTATTCTTCCAATCCATGATCGTGGGATGTCTTTTCATTACTTTGTGTAGTCTTCAATTTCTTTCACCAATGTTTTATATTTTTAGAGTATAGGTCTTTCATCCCTTTGGTTAAGTTTATTCCCAAGTATCTTGTTGTTTTGCATTCAATTGTAAATGGGATTATTGGCTAATTTTCTCTTTCTGCTGCTTCATTATTGGTGCAAAGAAATGCAACTTTGGGCTCCTGAGTGGCTCAGTTGGTTAAGCACCAGTCTCTTAATTTCAGCTCGGATCATGATCTCAGGATTGTGAGATGGAGCCCTGCATTGGGCTCTGTGCTGGGCATGGAGTCTACTTAGGATTCTTTCTCTCCTCTTTTTGCTCCTCCCCTGCTCTCTCTCCCTCTTTAGAAAAAAAAAAAAAAAAAAAGAAATGCAACAGACCTCCGTACATTGATCTTTGTATCCTGCAACTTCCCTGAATTTGTTTATCAGTTCTAGTAGTTTTTTGGTGGAGTCTTTCATGTTTTCTACATACAGTATCATGTCATCTGCATATATTGAACATTTTACTTCTTACATGCTGATTTGGATGCCTTTGTTTTTAAATTTCTTATATTTATTTTAATTTTTATTAACATAGAATGTATTATTTGTTTCAGGGATACAGGTCTGTGATTCATCAGGCTTACACAATTCACAGCACTCACCATAACACATACCCTCCCCAATGTCCATCACCCAGCCACCCCATTCTTCCCACCCATCTACCCTCCAGTAACCCTCAGTTTGTATCCTGAGATTAGCCTTTTATTTATTTTTGTTGTCTTATTGCTATGGCTGGGACTTTTAGTACAATATTGAATAAAAGTGGTGAGTGGACATCCTTGCCTTGTTCCTGACCTTAGGGGAGAAGCTCTTAGTTGTTTCCCATTAAGGATGATGGTAGCTGTGGGTTTTTGACATATGGGATTTATTATGTTGAGGTATGTTCCCTCTAAACCTGTTTTGTTGAGGGTTTTATCATAAATGGATTTTGTACATTGTTAAATGCTTTTTCCACATCTTGAAATGATCATATGTTCTTATCCTTTCTCTTACTGCTGTGACGTATCACACTGATTGATTTGCAAATTTTGAACCACTCTTGTACTCCAAGAATAAATCTCACTTGTTTATGGTGAATGATTTTTTAATGTATTACAGGATTCGATTTGCTAGTATTTTGTTGAGAATTTTTGCATCTCTATTCATCTGGGATATTGGTGTGTAGTTCTCTTTTTTAGTGGTGTCTTTATCTAGTTTTGGTATAAGGGTAATGCTGGCCTCTTAAAATGAATTTGGAAGTGCACTTTTGGTGGGAAAGCAAATGGGTGCAGCCACTGTGGAAAACCATATAGAGGTTTCTCAGAAGTTAAAAATAGAACTACTTTAGGATCCAGCAATCACACTACTAGGTATTTACCCAAAGAATACAAGAACACTAATTCGAAGGGATACATGCATTCTTATGTTTATAGCAGCATTATTTATAATAACTAAGATGTAGAAGCAGCTCTAGTGTCCCATCAGTTGAAGAATGGATTGAGAAGATGTGGTGTGTATGTATACAATGGAATATTATTCAGCCATAAAAAGAATGAAATCCTACCATTTGCCATGACATGGATAGACCTAGAGAGTATAATGCTAAGTGAAGTCAGTCAGTCAGTCAAAGAATGACAAGTAACATGTGATTTCACTCATATGTCGGATTTAAGAAACAAAACAAACAAAGGGAAAAAAATAGAGAAGAAGCAAGAAACAGAGTCTTATTTAAAGAGAACAATCTGATGATTACCAGAGGTGAGAGAGATTGGTGGGATGGATGAAATAGGTGATGGGGCTTAAGGAGTGCCCTTGCCATGTTGAGTAGTGGGTAGTTTATGGAATAGTTGAATCGTTGTATGGTACACCTGAAACTAATAGAACACTGTATGTTAACTGGAATTAAAATATAAACTTGAAAAAAATAAAACACATGCTATGTGAAAGAAGTCAAACACAAAAGAGGACATACTGTGTGACTCCATTTGTATAATCTAGAAAAATCAAAGTTAGAATGTAGTGAAATAAAGCCATTTGGTGGTTGTCTAGGCTGGGAAAGGGAAGGGGGATTGATTAGGGAAGAATACACAGGTACTTTTGGGGGAGTTGGAAATGTTCTATACCTTGAGAGTGATGCTACATGGTATGTACATTTCCCAAAATGTATTGAAGTATATATACAATTCTGAATATATAAAATTCTGTTATATGAAAACAGAATTTTAATAAATTATATTAAAACTAAAGAGACAGTGTCTACTTTATTTCCCAATATCAACAAACTCCTGGGGTGGCTGCCATTTTAGCTAGTGTAGTACTTTGAAATCCTTTTACATTTCTGGCATATAAAATTACCTTATTTTTTTTCATGCACTGGCTATATCATTTTAGTTTTTTGAATTTCATTGTCATATAATTGACATATCACAGTGCAGAAGTTTAAGGTGTACAGTGTGCTGACTTGGTAAACTTAATATTGCAAAATGATTACCACTGTAACATTAGCTGACACATCCATCATGTCACATAATAACTATTTTTTTTTGTGGTGAGAACATTGAAGAACTACTCTCAGAAACTTTATATGATAGTGTCGTTAATTATTATCACCTTCCTATGATCATCAGAACTTATTCATCTTATAACTGGAAGTTTGTACACTTTTTTAAAAAAGATTTTATTTATTTGTCAGGGAGAGAGAGAACGTGCTAGCGCACAAGCAGCGGGGAGAGCGGGGAGCAGCAGGCAGAGGAAGAAGCAGGCTCCCCACTGAGCAAGGAGCCAAATGCAGGACTCAGTCCCAAGACCTGGGGATCATGACCTGAGCTGAAGGCAGACACCTAACTGACTGAACCACCCAGGTATCCCTGGAAGTTTGTACACTTTGTTCAGCATCTCCCATTTTCCCCTGTCCTCAACCCCCAACCCCTTCTAAGCACTGTTCTACTCTCTATTTCTGAGTTCAGGTTTTTAGATTCCACATAGGTGAATATTTGTCTTTCCTGTCTGACATTTTTTACTTAGCTTAATGCCCTCAGGATCCATCCAGGGTTGCACATAGCAAGATAGTAAGATTTCCTTCTTTTTCATAGCTGAATAACATCCCACTGTATACATACATCACATTTTCTTTTCTCTTTTTTTCCATTTTATCTGTTGGTAGAAACTTAGATTATTTCCATGTCTTGGCTGTTGTGAATAATGCTATTAAGAATGTGGGAGTGGAGATAAATCTTTGAAATCCTCTTTTCGTTTTCAACCAGGAGTGAAATTGCTAGATCATATGGTAGTCCTATTTAATTTTAGGAGGAACCTCCATGTTGTTCTTCATACAAGCTGTACCAACTTTCATTCCCACCAATGGTGCTTTTTTCCATATGCTTGCCAACACTTATTATCTTTTTTTGATGATGGCCATTCTAACATGTGTAAGGTGATTTCTCATTGTGGTTTTGATTTGAATTTCCCTGATGATTAGTGATCTTGAGTATCTTTTCATGTACCATGTTAATCAGTCATATCTTGTTTGAAAAAAAGTCTATTCAGTTTTTCTCATTTTTAAATTGGAATATTTTGGTATTAATTTGTGAGTTCCTTAACTATTTTCATATTAATTCTATATTAGTTATGATTTACAAGTATTTTCTCCCATTCTATAGGTTGCCTTTTCATTTTGTTGATTGTTTCTTTTGATGTGCAGAAGCTTTTTAGTTTGATGTTCAACTCATTGAGTTTTGTTTTTGTTTCTTGTGCTTTTGGTGACATACCAAAAAAAAAAAAAAAAAAAAACACTGCCAAGACTGATATGAAGGAGCTTTCCCTCCATGTTTTCTTTTAGGCATTCTCTGGTTCCAAGTCATATGTGTAGTTCTTGATTCCATTTCAGATTAATTTTTGTAAATGATAGAAGATAGGAATCCAATCTCATTCTTCTGTATGTGGTTGCCCAGTTTTCCCACAACCATTTATTGAAGAGATTATCATTTCACCATTGTTATTCTTTGCTCCCTTATCAAATATTAGTTGACTATGTGAGTGTTTATTTCTGGGCTCTCCATTCTGTTCCATTGGCTTGTGTGCCCATTTTCGTGCCAATACCATACTGTTTTGATCACTATTACTTTGTAGTATAGTTTGAAATTAGGAGTTGTGATGGCTCCAGTTTTTTTCCTCAGCTTTGAGTTATTTGGGGTCTTATGTGGTATCATATGAATTTCAAGATTATTTTTTTCTGTTTTTGTAAAAAAAAAAAGTACCATTGAAATTTTGATTGGCTTTACACTGAATCTACAGATAGCTTTGGGTAGTATGGGCACTCTAACAGTATTATTCCAATCCGTGGATGCAAGATATCTTTCTGTTTGTGTCTTCTTCAGTTTCTTTTATCAGAGCCTTATAGTTTTCCTTGTAAAGATCTTTTGCCTGCTTGGTTAAATTTATTCCTTATTTTTTATGATATTTTAAATGGAATTTTTTCTTGATTTCTTTTTAAGAAGTTTTGTTGTTAATTTCTATAAATGTTTCATTTTTCATGAGTATTTCTAGGTGTTAGTGCAGGAGCAATTTCACATTATCCACATAGCTTGTTCCAGAAGTTGCAGAGTCCTGTGATTTTTGTCTTTGTTAGTTTTGCTAAACGGTGAGGTTTTCATGGGAATCAACTTTTATCCCAGCAAAATATCCTAGCTGATGGATATTTTATGTGGGAGGAGCACAAAGAGGACACTAATACTTTGTGCTTATTGTTTGTTGGACATATTTTAGATGCTTTCATATACGATGGCTAGTTCTATTCTCATACCAACATTTAGACTTAGTATTATTATCTACATTTGTATGTGAGGAAATGGACTTAAATAGGCTGACTTGCATTGATTCCTCCTAGCAACAAATGTAATTTGGAATGCAAACAAAACCTTCTAATTCCAAGCCCAGTTGGTTTTGTTTGGGGTTGCAAATGTATCATATCCTTAATATTTATCATTCACAAAATTAAAGTATGAACATATTTATTATTGTAAAATACTCTTAAAGACATTGTTGATAATGTTGAAAAAAAAAAGCATTGTTCATAATGTTGTTTGATTCCCTTTATGTTATGGCCCTGGTAAAAAAGTCATTCAAATTGAATAGCAGTAATATGTTTATCCCTTTATAAAACCTGGAATAAAATGATGGTTGTCTAACTGGCCTTCATATTTGGAAAAGATTCTCATGACTCCTGCCTTGGATGAGGTTTCCCTAGCTGGGTTTATGTGTGGTAGGCAACAGGACAGATTTATGACCTCGGTGTGAACAGAAGAAAAAGGGCAGCTATTGTCTGTGTCCCAGGAAAAGGGTATTTGGAAATCCAGGAAAAGTCTTGAACATAACACTTTGGGTATTCAACAGCAGAGTACAATGCTTGAAGTAGGTTATAAGATAGAGCCTGGAAATAACCCATGAGTCATCGTACTTGGAGGGAGGGGGCCTTTTATGGAACACCTGCTATTAAATCCATGGATGAAAGGGAAATTTTACAAGTTCTAAACTTTTAAAGGTAAAGATTGTGTAACCTTCATGTCCTTCATGCATTGATTGACAAAAATTTCAGCACTAAATTTAGTGCTTGTGCTAAAATAACTGTTTTAGGCCAGTATATTTGTAAGGAGGTAAGTAGGTAGCAGATCATGGAGAATCTCCTGGTAACAGACCAAGGCGTTAGGATTTTGTCCTGAAGTTGATGATCAAACACTGTATTAATTGAAGGAATGATATGGTAATTTGTGCTTTGACAATTATTCTTTGCCATTTTGAGGAATAAATTGGAGCAGGAAGACCCAGAAAGCAGTAAGACCAATAAAAAAGATATTGCAATAATATTTTCAAAATCATACAGACTTGACCTGTTGTATTGGTAGAGGTCATAAAGGTAGTCAATGGAGGATAAAAGAGAGATAAGATTCAGGGTTTTAGACTGTGTAGACTGTTTAGTAGATCTAGGCACTATTTAAAAGTATTAAGGAATGCAGACAATAGAGTATGGATGCTCACCCAAATATATCCTAAGAGTGCATTTAAAAAGCTTTCATTTTGGTGATTCAAGCCCTCTTTCAAGAGGAGAGGAAAGCATTTCTCAAATTTTAACATATGTATGTAATAACTGAGGATCTTGATACTGTGGATTCTAACTCATTTGGTCTGCATTTCTGACATTTTCTCAAGAGATGGTGATGCTATTGCTCCTCAGAACTCACTTTGAGTACAAGATTCTAGGCATCTACTGAACTCTGAGTGCTTAACCTTTGTTTTCATCTTCTCTGGTTTTCTATTTGTTTCCTTCTAGACTTTGGTACTTTCCTTCTCTGGATCCCTTTGATCAATAGCTGATTTTAAATGCCAGTTTATGGCTTCACAATGTAACCCAACATTTCACTGTTGTCTTTTGGCATAAGTTACAGATCTGGGAATTGTTGTACGTGTTGTAGCAGATTCTATAAGTGTGCTGTCCATGTGTCCCTGGGCCTTGACATTGCACTGGACACTTCTGCTTGTATTTTTGTGGCTAAGGATTTTTCATAGTGTCTACAGCCTATTCTATCCATCCATGTTCCTAGTAAGGTAGAGTAGTCAGACCAGGAGCCCTTGACCAATGACTGATGAGAACTGATCTCTAACTACCTAAGCTCCCTCACCTCTCAAGCTGGATATCTCTAAGGCGGCCTTCAGAGTTTCCAGAGTTCCCCAGTGGGCTTTGGATCCAGTTATCCCAGTGATATGTAGTGATATGCTTGTAAATTCAGTCTTTATTGGCTATTTTCCTTTCCCTGTCTTACTTGTCTCCTCCTCTATTGATGTTTCCCAAGGTCACCTTCCAAATAATATTGCTTCTTTGGAAAATCTAAAGGCACAGTTGGTGGTTAAAGCTAAGTACTTAAATGCAGTCACCAGGAGAGAGTGTGTGGAGTATAAGAGACAGCGTTTGAGGGTGGAGGCATGAGAAATATGATATATAGCTGTGTGTCAAATAAAATAATCTCAGAAAGGCAGCAACCAAAGTGGTACAATGAAACTTAGAGGAGCCCTACTTTGCAACCCAATTCTTTCCCCTAAGCTACAGAAATATACCCCACCACTGTTTGGCTAATTCAGCTTGAACATAAAAATTTCTGTGAAGAAACTTGAGGGTGATTCTTGATTTTTCCCTCTCTGTTACTGCACATATCCAACAAACCACTAAAAACTATGGCTTCTACATCCTAAATAGGTATTCAGTACAGTCATCCACTTCTCTTTATCCTTTACTGCCACCACTCAAAGTTGCGGGCACCATCAAATGCCTCCAAACTTTCCCCTCTGCCTCCTATTTTAACCCCTGTAATTATTTCTGCACAAGTTGGCCACACTGATCATATGTTACTCTGCTGAAGGCTCTTGGGGGCTTTCCATTCCTCTCTCTGAATGAATTCCAAACTCGCTGGCGTGGCAGATGTGCTCACACCTCCATCTTCCTCTCTCACTGCTTTGCTCCTGATACTCTATGCTGCAGCCATTCTGAGCTACTGAAGTTACTCCAACTCTCTATTCTTTTTGCTCCTGGGATCGTGTACGTAATACTTCCTTTCCCTAAATACCTTCCCTGGATAACTTGAGTAATTCTTCCAGATTCCATTTAAATGACCTCCTGTCTTTGCTAACCCACAAAGTCTGGGACTGGAGCTCCCCATTATTGGAATTTTTCCTTACTGTTTTGTAGCATCACCATTTTGCATTATAATTATATGGTAGCTACTTTTATAACTCCCTTGAGCTTAAAGACTTTTTCATTTTTAAGATTTTATTTATTTATTTGAGAGAGGGAGAGAGATACAGAGTATGAACAGGGGAGAGAGGGAGAATCAAACTCCCCTCTGAGCAGGGAGCCAGATATAGGGACTCTGGGATCATGACCAGAGCCAAAGGCAACTGCTTAACTGACTGAGCCACCCAGGCACCCCACTTAAAGACTTTAAAAAAAATTACTATATTCCCACTGCCAGTCATAAAGTAAGTGCACAGTAATTTTTTGAATGAATGAAATAAATGACTTAGTAGCTTCAAATGCTAGAGAGAGGATTCAAGCAAGATAAGACTAAAAATGACAAGATAGTTTCTGCACCTAGGAGGTTATCAATGTCTTGCTCTGTATTTGCATATGTGGTATACTCTTTGTCAGGCTTTTGTGCTAAGTTTTGAACTGTAGAATTAAGATAACAGAAAACATGGAATTTTTTAAACATACATATGTATAATCTTTTTATTTTAGAGTTTTACATTTACACAAAAATTGCAAAGATATTACAGAAAATCCCCAGATGAAAACATGGAATTTTGAAAAAATCATTAGGCATGGAGGAGTTGTTTAAGAAATATTCCATGTATGAATTTTGACCCAATAAATATTCATTTTGAAGTGACTGACAACATTATGCTTTTTCCACATCAAAAAATAAATTTCCTATAATGATAACTTATTTAGCAAATCTGTTTCTCTTATTTAGCAGATGAACAAAAACTAGGAATAACTTAAGCCAGGCAAGTCTCCTCCCTTGTGCACTGCTAGTTATGTGACTGAGGGATATCTGCATATATACAGATTGTGGAACTCATCACTAAAGAACAGCAAGTTTTTGCTTGAGGGGCCATTTGTTGATCTGAGCTATGAAAAATGTCTTGTGTGGGGAGGGAGCATCCATAGCCTGCTTCTTTCAGAAACAGGGCACACAGGCTTGGGAAATTGATGCATCCTTTCTGCAGAGGTTTTTCTATCTTTCTGATATTGAAGAGATTAGAAAGAGGCCTCCCAAGTATGAATTATTATTAGTGCGAAGTGTCAGAAGTGTGCTCTTTTTAAAGTATGCCTGAGGTATGCATCTTAGAAATTTTATAGACACTTCTACATTTTATTCAAACTGTTCGGAGCACATGAGTGATTAAAATGTTAAGAATATAATGAAAAGGTTTACATCATATAAAGGAAAGTAGCAACATCTTTTGAACAGCTGGCAATCTATATCTATTATGTTTAAACTTATTTTTTGAAGACAGAACTAAAATGAAATAAAAACTATGATATTCATTGAACGATTGTCTCTGTCATTTAGGTAATCTTGCCAATGAGTTTTGTAAAGAACAACTCATGCTCTAGAGTCAGAGTTTGAGTAGAATTTGTTTCTTAGAGATATAATTATATCAGAGTGAGAAAATTACAGATGGACTCGGAGTAATAATACCTTTTAAAACCAATTTTAAGGGTAAAAAAATTGTTGTAGTTGACATACAATATTACATTTTTATTAGATGTACAACATAGTGATTTGACAATTCTAAACATTATTCAGTGCTCCCCACAGTAAGTGTAGTCACCAGAGAACATTAATAAAATATTATGGACTATATTCTCCATGCTGTACTTCTCATCTCTATAACTTATTTTATAACTGGAAGTTTGCACTTCTTAGACTCTTTACCTATTTCACCCATCCCTGCACCCCTTTCCTCTCTGGCAACCACCAGTTCTCCATATTTATAAGTCTGTTTCTATTTATTTGTATGCTTGCTCATTTTTTTTTTTTTTTTTAGCATCCACGCTTAAGTAAAATCATATGGTATTTGTCTTGCTCTGTCCAAATTCTTTCACTTAGCTTAATACCCTTTAGGTCCATTGATGATATCACAAATGGCAGTTTTCATTCTTTTTTATGACTGAGTAGTATTCCATTGTATATATACTATATATATTTTTTATCCATTCATCTATTGATAGAGACTTAGGTTGCTTCGATGTCTTGGCTCTGTAAATAATGCTGTGGTGAACATCAGAGTCCAAGCATTTTTTTTTTCTCCCCAAATTTGTTTATTTTAATTTTTCAGTGTTACAAGATTGATTGTTCATGCACCACACCCAGTGCTCCATGCAGTACGTGCCCCTCTCGATACCCACCACCAGGCTCACCCATCCCCCCACTCCCTCCCCTCCAAAACCCTCAGTTTGTTGCTCAGAGTCCACAGTCTCTCCTCGTTCATCACCCCCTCCGATTTCCCCCCATTCATCCTTCCCTTCCTTCTCACGATGCCCTCCATGATTTTCTTTATACTTCACA
>JAPYYJ010002747.1:0-12374 GCA_028533885.1 Nasua narica | reverse complement strand
ACTGTTATAATAAAAAATAAAAAGAAGTAAACAAAGGAAAGCTAAACTTAGAGATCCTATTTCAAGAAACAATCTGGTGGTGACTCTGACAACTTTATTTGAAGGAAGATTAATAATTTAACTAGAAAGCACTACTAAATGGAAGAGTCACCCTGAGCTATTTCAAAAATATGAAAATTCATCATACAAAGGAATCATATGACAAGATAAGATTATTTATACAAGTTTCAAGGTAGGAGGAAATTGCTACCTTGGATACTAATTATAAATGCCCAATTATGTATGCAATTGTGGGAGTGGGAGGGAAAGGTGTTTAGAATCTTTAGCACTATGAGCGGTTTAACTTTCACAAAGTGCATCTGCACAATGACCAGGTAGTAATTTAGAAACCACAGTTAATCTGTAAGGGTAAGAAAGTAGTAAGAGTGCTACTGAAGGGTGATTATTTCATTCAAAGGAAAAAAAAGTCAGGTTTATAAATTCTTCACTTGCAAAATAATGAAAAGGAGCAAGTGTTTGTTCTTGAAAAATGGACTTGTAGATAACAGTCATACTAAATCCTTATTCCAATTTTAAGGTAAAATTGCCTGAATGGAAGAGTGAAATAATTTACCTTAAGATTTATGAAATTGTATTTGCTTATTTTTTAAGAGCTATATTAAGAAACATAATTTACATATCAACTCCACTTGCTTATGTTATTAAACGAGAAACAAAGTGAATGTGGAATAAATCATGATACTAAAAATTAATATCAATTGCAACAGGAAAAACATCTACAACCAGTAGTTAATATATGACTTTTCAAGTTTTCCAATGATCAAATCCCAGAAACTAATTCAATCTAAATGGCATATAATACCCAGCCTAGTGTATAGAATCAATAACTGAGTGACATCTCATTTGCAATTTGATAAATCAGCTAATTCCAATTTTAACTCACTACCAAAGAAAAATGTATGTCTTTTATACACAGAAGGGAAGAGAAGCTTCTTATTTCTTTTCAGCGATTCACCTTGTC
The DNA here is from genome assembly GCA_028533885.1 of Nasua narica. NCBI lineage: Eukaryota > Metazoa > Chordata > Mammalia > Carnivora > Procyonidae > Nasua > Nasua narica. The sequence continues at coordinate 11,353 of JAPYYJ010002747.1, read as the reverse complement.
TTTTTTGGATCTCCTCAACTCATCAATGGTTCATAAAACCAAGTCATTTCACAACTAGGAAGTACCCATAAGCCACCGGTGCACTGGCTAAGGAAAGGGAACCAAAATGGAAATTTACTGAGTAAAGAAACAAAGAAGGGCGCCTGGGTGGCTCAGTGGGTTAAAGCCTCTGCCTTGGGCTCAGGTCATGATCTCGGGGTCCTGGGATGGGGCCCTGCTTCAGGCTCTCTGCTCGGTGGGAAGCCTGCTTCCCCCCCTCTCTCTCTGCCTCTTGTGGTCTCTCTCTCTGTCAAATGCATAGATAAAATCTCAAAAAATAAAAAGAAAGAAACAAAGAAGAAAAGAAGAAAAAACTCACATAAATGTTTAATATAAGAAGAGACTGCCAGGGTCAGATGTGCAGTATAGAATTTCTTTCTTCTCAACTAGAGTGGAAATAGAACTTGAAAACTGGTGACATCTCTACCATAAGAACTATATACCATACCCACTGCTTCATCCATTTTTAGATTTTAACTTTTATTTCAAATAATTAATTCAACACTTATTAAGCACTTGCTAAGTGCTAAGTACCATGCTAGATGAAATAAAAAACAGTGCTTAAAAAAGTTCTTTAGGAACCTAAGATAGAGAATAATTTTTCAATGTATATCTTACACACTTTCTAATTTCTTCTTAGGACCTACCAGGATTCTTTCTGCCAATATTTTATAAGGACATACAAATACCAGGTTAGGATGCCTGGGTGGCTCAGTTGGTTAAGCGGCTACCTTCGGTTCAGGTCATGATCCTCAAGTCCTGGGACTGAGTCCTGCATCGGGCTCCTTGCTCAACATGGAGCCTGCTTCTCTCTCTGCCTACTCTGCCTGCTGCTCCCCTTCTTTCTCTCTGACAAAAAATAAAAATCTTATAAAAAAAAATAGTAACTTACAAAAGTTCTGTAGAAACCCAAGATACAGAATAATTTTTCAATATATATTGTACACGTTCCAATCTCTCAAGACCTACAAGGATTAATTCTTTGCATGAAGACATGCAAAATACCAGGTATAATACAAAGCACAGGAAACATAATGAAAAATAAGGCAGCTCATCTACACTAGGTAAGTTTTCAATGCAGTGAAGGAGACAGAAAAGTAAAGAGCCAATTACAATAAAGTCCAAGAAGTGCTTTGGATAATCCTATACGCAGAGTAAGGACAGTGGAGAGCACTGAGGCTGGAGAAATAATTGCTAACAGTAGGTAACACTATGTGCCAGGCAAAGTCTAAGCACTTTCACATGTGTAAAATCCTCACAATGATCCTACAAGGGAGGTGATCTAATGATCATCTTCCTTTTACAAGCTGAGGAATCGCAGGAGGTTTAAGTTTCCTAGAATTCACACAGTGATAAGGGTGGAGCCAGAATGTGAACCAAGGTTACGTGCTTCCAAAGATCTTACAGGATAATAAAGAGGCACTTTGTATGAGCTTAGTCCCTAATCAAAGAAGGACTTTTAGAGGGTAGTAGGCAAAAGAGTGATTTGTTCAGATTTACCTTTAGAAAAACTGTTTTGAGAATGGTATAATATGCAGGCAAGACTTTAAAGGCAGGTAGACAAGTTATGAGGCTGCCATTATAATCCAAATAAAAACTGTTCAGAGCCTGATCTCAGGTTAGAGGCAAAGATGATAGAGGCACCAAAAAAATAAGACATTTTTTTAAAAGAAGCTTAGGATCTGTCAGAAGTAGGTGTTATTGCAGAATAGTAAATGATAACCTGAGATAACTGAACAGATGGAAAGTTCATTCTCCAAAACAAGGGTAAAACGTAAATACGCTCAAAAGAAGATAAGCAGTTTAGCTTTAGCCAAGTTGACTTAGAAACAAAAGTATAATAAACTTGATACCTTATGGACATACATTGAGGTCTCAACCACGAAATAATTTGGGATATTTTCAGAGCTGCTTAACTATTTGTGAAAGTCCACTGGTTGAATTTGAAATTTGTCACATGTTTCCTAAATTTCTGTATGTCTTATATATTTCCACATCTCACTGTATAATACTGGTAGAGTCAATCATCTAGTAAAACCACCTTAATTTCCTCTCTCAGTTAAACGAAATATTGCTGTTCATAAAACTGGCAATTCCATTGCACCTAGCATAGACAAGTGATTTGCAAAGTGTTTTCAGCCTTTAAAACATAGTTAAAGACCCTGTAATCTTTTCTGACCAGTGAATAAAATAACAATTTATGTTTGTATAATCAACAGTTTTCCGAAGTGTTTCTATTTACTGTCTCTTCCAATCTCTACAGTAATACTGTGAGTTAAAATAAAAGCCAAATAACAGGTAAGTCTTTTGAAATAAATAAATGGCAATATAGAACTACAACTCATAAATCAGTTCACAGTTCATGTTACAAATAAACATGTTACAGACTTGATTATAATATGAAACTGTTTGAAACGTAGAAAATATTATATAATCTTTTGATAATCTAGTGGAAATGAGGAACATATAGTAATATAATTTATTTAAGTTGATAACCCAGTAATAAAATGATGACAGAAATATATAACTAGTCAAGCTGAGGCCAAGAGAATTGGTAGCTACAAAAATGAAAAGAAACAGAAGCCATGCCTCTGAAAACTGGGTTCAGTGACTTGACATAATGAGAAGTTTAATAGTAAAATTTCATTCTCTACCCTATAGACATATGTTTTTTTCACCAGTAAGCTGGTTAACTTTTTAAAATTCACATATACAATTCCATGGGCACATACAAAATAAATGTAAGGCTCTTGTCTCCTTCAACATCAGGATAGCAAACTAATTCCTGTCAACTTCTGTATCTGTTAACCGCCACTTTGTTGTATTTTAAATTGTTACACTTTAAGATTTTTTTTTTTTTTAAGATTTTATTTATTCATTTAACAGAGAGAGAACACAAGCAGGCAGAGAGGCAGGCAGAGGCAGAGAGAGGAGCAGGCTCCCTGCGGAGCAAGGAGCCCGATGCGGGACTCGATCCCAAGATGCCGGGATCATGACCTGAGCCAAAGGCAGTTGCTCAACCAACTGAGCCACCCAGGCGTCCCTAAATTGTTACACTTTAAAACTTATAAAAATCATCATGTTAACTATCCAAGTCTAAAATAGCCCTAGATATTTGCTACTGTAATAACCTTCCTTGTGTAATAGTAATAAGGTCTTAAAGAAAAATATTCTAATATTCTAGCTAACCAAAGTAATGTCCCACTTCACATCCATATGTATCACTTTATTAACTCTGCCACCCCCCCAAAATTAAAAATTGTCATTTTTGTTGATAAATGAAATACATTTTAAAATCACTTATCTATTATGCAGGGATTCTTTATTATGTAATCCAATTTCCAGGAGAGCCCTTAGTATGTATAATTCAAACCCCTTATTTTACAGCTGGGTAATCACAGGCCCAGAAAAGTTTTGATTTGAGCAAGGTTCACAAAGCCCAGTTCTAGTCAGTGTATTCTCCAGAACAGTATTCAAAAACATTCACCTTTTTCCTCTTTATACCATTGGATGCTCCTCTTTTGCCTGCTCTTTTCTGAGAAGGGGTAGAGAGAAGGGATGTAAGTAAATTCAATTAAAGTTCTCAAATGCTAAGGCTGAGGAGAGAAAGGTTCAACTGAAACTAGTGACTATAATCATCTTGACCACATTTCAAATGTTCATACTAACGCTCACTCTTATCTCCTATAGATAAACATTGCTTCTATCTTGGTGTTCCCAAGTATCATAATCAATACTGCATCCATTGCACAGTAATAGCAAAGTATGTATATCACTGACCACTGTAAGCATTATTTCTAATTATTATTCATTCAAGTGATAAACTACAAAACTACATCTAAATACTTTTCCCATAATTCTTAAATTCTTCCTCAGAAATTATAAAAGTAACACTTTCACTAAAACCAATGTGATAATGCAAAAATATGAAAAGGAAATGATCTTCTCTATTCCTTCTTTATCCTCCATCCCATGTATCGATATAATTATACCTTTCTTTACTTCAAATATATACAGCATGAACCCAGCAATTACACTACTGGGCATTTACCCCAAAGATAGAGATGTAGTGAAAAGAAGGGCCATATGCACCCCAATCAATGTTCATAGCAGCAATGTCCATAATAGCCAACCTGTGGAAAGAGCCAAGATGCCCCTCAACACATCAAGAAGATGTGGTCCATATACACAATGGAATATACTCAGCCATTAGAAGAATGAATACCCAACTTTTGCATCAACATGAATAGGACTGAAGGAGATTATGCTAAGTGAAATAAGTCAAACAGAGAAAGTCAATTATCATATGGTTTCACTTAGTTGTGGAACATAAGGAATAGCATGGAGGACATTAGGAGAAGGAAGAGACAAAGAAGGGACAGAAATAGGAGGGGGAGATGAACCATGAGAGACTGTGGACTCCAAGAAACAAACTGAGGGTTTTAGAAGGGAGGGGAGTGGGGGGATGGGTGAGCCTGGTGATAGGTATTAAGGAGGGCATGGGTTGCATGGAGCATGGGGTGGTATACACAAACAATGAATCATGGAACACTACATCAAAAACTAATGATGTACTGTATGGCGTCTAACATAACATAAAAAAATTTAAAAAATTTATACATAGCATGCTTTATTTTTAAGTTTTTAAAAACAGAATACTGAACTATAATTAATTTTCCTCACTTATTAAAATATCAGACATTCCTTAGAAAGAAAGAACCTATTTTTTAAGAGCTCCACAGTGTTCCACTGCAACCATTCTCCTTCTTGATGTGCATTAGTTATCCCTAGCTTTTTGCCACTACAAGAAATGCAGTAATAAACACGTACAATTTACCATGTCAGACTGAAACCAAGTGATACCCTTATAAATACACACATTCACTCTGAATTAATAAGAAGGCACTCATAAGAGAATCCAGCATATGATAAGGACTTTTAATCAAGAAATCTCCTGGAGAAAGGCTAAAAAGAAAAGAACACATTCTTGACAACTGAGATATTTATGTTCAAAATGGTTCACAACCTATTCTAAGAGTCCTTAAAATAAGACCGAAGGATCAGAAACAAAGTTCATAATTCACATCACTCGTCTGGAGAACTGAAACAACCACTTATAAATTCAAAAAATCTTCCTCTTGAAAACTGTCATTTAGGATCAGAGTTTATAACAAAACGAAGCTCAATATTTAGTATCAATACAAGATCAATATCCATATTACAACATATTTACTATTCTAAATTTTTTATTTTGACATATACAGTAAAATAAGGTCTGTTAAAACCTCGAAGAAAACAGAAAATCATGACGACACACCATAAATAGCATAATTATTAAGTGTAAAAAAAAGTTTGTTTCATCAAGCAGTCTATGGATATCACACTGGAGAACACTGTACAGTATGATCAGGAACCATCATACTTCATTTTGAAAAATTTAGTATTTACTGATTAAAAATACTCTACAATGGTTGGTTTTAAGCACTATAGAATTTTAAAATACAAAAGGGGTATCTTGCAAAGCTCTAATGATAAATAAACAAACTGTACTTTTTAGGTTTTTGGCAGACACTATATATTTTCATTCATCCTTAGAAGCACTGCTAACAGAAGCAAAACTGCCATCATTCACGGAGGACAAAGGGGTGGTTCTGAATGTGAGAACAGTTTATGAGAACTGTACACAGCAGAGACAAAAAGTCCTGGGACTAAAGCATCAACTGTTAGTAGATGGCCAGCATTTTTCGTAAGACCCACAAAATTCAGTCCCTTCTGAACTTTCTCCCTTCTCAGCTCTCCATGTTCACTCTATGAAGTGCTGTTGGCATTACACAACAAAAATATATGCTTCTATCACCCTTTAGGTCTGTTTGCCTTCTCTCAACAGTATTTCTTTTTCCTTCTTCAAAACATTCTTTTCAAAGGAGTCTTCAATGAGTCTTTCTTGATTCAAATACACTGGCAGACAAGATGGCATAAAAGAGCTCCTTTCCTAGTGCCCAAGCTAGAAAAAATAAAAATAAAAAAAGAGAAAATAATACAAAATTCTTAAGAGCAGTATTTCTTATTTTCATTGAAACAAGAAAGAAAGAAAAAAAACTGTAACAATATGCTCTCGTTTCACTTTAGGGCAATTTTATTGACATACCTTTGCTCATATCTACTTACTTGTTACAGGTATATGTTCCAACTGCTCTAGGTTTTCAAAAACGACTTCCCCCCACATACTCATGCACACCTCTTACATTATCATTTTACAACAGAATTATAAACTATCAACACTATAACTGAAGATACCATTTCTAAAATTCCAATAATACCTAGAAAATTTCTATGAAATTCCCTGACATAGGATTTAAAGAAAAACATCTATTTGTAATATTTTTAAGCGGCACTAGAGCTATCTTGGAAGCCACTCACTGAGCTCTTGGCACTTAAGTCTCTGTTATTCTAGAGGAAAATCTAGCATTTTAAGACTCGAGGAGCTCCAGTTAATTACTTAAGTCCATAGCAGTGCTAAACATCTTTATGCCGTAGATATAAATCAGTGTCAAATGATTAAATAATCAACATAACCAAAGAAAAGATCACTGACAAATTACAAATAAAAATTGTAAGCATATATTCAAAATTATTAAAACTCAATACAGTTCACAGATCTAAACACATTCCATTAATTTCTAAAAGGTGCTGCTAGCCAGTACTATCATGTCGGCATACTGTGTACCTAAATGTTCCTGGTGAATCTTATTACCATAGAAGTCTGTGATTCAAGAACTCTAATGCAATTCCCTTTGTTGTGAAGATGACAATAAAAGTTGTGCAAGAGCAGAAAAAGAGACAGAAAGATGCTGATATTCTTTCCTAATTCTTCTACCACCCTTCACAAAAAAGACTGCTCCACTCCAACCCTCCCATTTCCCACCCCCTTTGAGCTACTCCCCACTCCATCCAGAAAAAGAATTATTTTATCCAATAAAAATACAGCAACCAAGTAACATATATAAGAAGAATACCTGTAAGATTTTTCTTCCCATAACTTGTCCCAGGCAAGGATCCTCAGGCACTCTCTCCCATGTCATCCTCCACCACTTCTTCAACCATTAGAGATGCATCCTGAATGATGGTGGAGGGTTCAGAAGTTTATAGTAGATGTGGCATACTGAGATCAGGATCGTATCCTTCTCCTCACAAAAAAGATGGAGCCTTTCAGGTGGCCCAGAACACAATTCACAGCTCTGTGATTATACTCACATATTACTATTCTGATATTGAGCAATTCCTACTCTCAACCCAAAAAAATCCTACCAGGATAGACCTCAAAATTGTAAATAAGTCATTCTCCTGATTTTTCCCTTACTGTTCATTATTTACATCCTGACTCACTTTATAAAGATGTTGGACTGATATTATGGATTATTAATAAAGAAAACCCATAAGATATCCTTACTTTAAGGTATTCTTTATATATACATACACCATCTCTCATAAAATCCATATGCAATGATGGAATCAGCCTCCCCCCCCACCCTGATACTCTGGGTGAAAAAGAAGGTTCAGGGAAGTGTGTGAAAATACACTTCTATGAGTCTGGAAATAGTGAGGGAAGGAGATGGTTGCTATGAAAAAACAAGAATGTACGTTACAAAGAACTATGCACCTGAGACTATGTGTAAATTAGAGTGATTTAGGTAACAACGGCTGCCCTCGTATTGCTCTCGCTTCTTTTCCAACATAATTTTTAGTGCTTTATTTTTTAAATAAAAATATGCTCCTTACAAAACATTATCTTTTAAGAAAACTGAAAAGTATTCTATCATTGCTCCATCATTTTCTCAAAAGGAAACCATTATTTCATGTTCTTTCATCTTTTTTTGCACATATTTGAACACGCATGATTTCTGACAAATAGCATACTATCCATAACGGTCTCAAACTTCTCTTCACTTGATATAACTTTGACCATCTATCTTTTCATATCAGTATCAACCTCACCCATCTTTTGTAATATTCATATAACACTCCTTGGCATCTAGGTATTGTGCCTTTATTTTTTTTTTTAATCATTCTCTCCCCTCTTCTTATCTCCTCTGGAAATCGAAATACCTGGTTTCATGCACCATGTAACTTAATATTCAATCTCCATCTTTTTTCAGTATTTTCATTCTCCATCTTTTTAACCTTTAGGTTCTAGGATGTTTCTCCAACTTCACTTCTAAATCATTAATTCAGCTTTCAGCCCTTCCTTTGAATTTAACAATTTGATTTTTTGTGTCTGAGAAATCTTCAGGTTGTTTCTTTCAGAACAGCTTCATTTATTTTTTTCAACTGTTTTAGCCTCTTAAATCTCTGCAGATATGAATTACATTTAAGTTCCATCTACTTCTTGAATCATTCCCATTCTGCAAAGGTTAGTTTTTCTTTTAGTTCATCTTCTATTCATACTGTTGGTTTTCTGCTCATCTTCAGTATTCCAGATTTATGAATGGTGTTCCCGAGCTATCTAACTGGCCTGGATTTCTCCTGTCAATCTGTAGATCTGTCCTTCTCTTAAGGAATCTTTGCTGAATGAGAGAGCTGATTCCAAGCTGAATGTGACTGGGCAGAGGATATCAAGAAGCACATTTTAATTTAGGATGTGTGATCATAAAGCAGGTTGTGGGCTAGATCCCCCAAGACTGCCAATTTATAAGGAAGACTTTACTTTTGGATAGAATGCTTTCATAAGTATTTCACACATGTGGAACCATTCTCTTTTCCTTTCCTCCACTCTGTTTTTGGTAGAGTTTGCAGGATCTGCTATTCTCTCTAATCACAACACACATATCAGAAGCCTCCTCCAGAATCACCATCTGTAAAACAAGCCATGACTCTATCCTAGAGATAAATACCCCTACTAACAATCATTCTGTAGCAAATGAGGAAAGGCAGAACCCAGATAGTGGAGTTTTTAAATTAGTTACTCTCATGAGTACCCCACAACCACCCCAATTCTTTGAAAATGTTAACACAAATGTAGTTTCTTGAGGTCCAATGAAGAGAAACCTCTCAATTTCAGTTGTGTTTTTCTCTGCTCTTGTCTCTCTGTCCCCCTCATTCCATCTTTCCATTTATAGGGAAATCCCCTAAAATGTCACCCTTCTTGCTTCCCAATGCTGTTACAGGCTTAATTTAATACATTTTCAGCCACTTCAAACAGATATGGAGAAGGCTGGGAGAACTCATCACCTGCCATCTTCTAACAAGTCTCCTCAAATTTTCAACATTATTTACACCTATAATTCTTCATAAATATCAAGTGAAAAGTATCTCCTGCAATTCCATGAACAGAAATTCTTTGCAGAGGATATTTTCTCCCCTTATACCCTACATCCATCTACTAGAGCACAGGTTTTATTACTATCAATTCATCTAGAATTGTATCACCTAGTTATAATTTTTTTCCATGTCTTCTGTTTTACTTAGAACATTTTCTTTCAAGTTATATACTTCAAAGTACATTATTAACAATTTTTTAGATTTAACCATGTCTCACTGATTGGGTTTTGGCTTGTTGATTGCTTTTGTTTGTCAATGTTTATTGTATACTTTTTTTTCATCCAGAATTCTCTACGCTGACTCATTTTGCTTAGATCTTTCCAAATAATATATTCACTCATTTAAAAATTATAAGAGTTATACTTCAGAGTCCATTAAAAAGAACATATATTTTGCCTTCATACTTAATACTTCCACCACATATTTTTATCTCATAATACTATACTTTTACCTCAGAATTCCATTGTTTCTTAGTAGTCAGTGTTGCATAGGAAACTTGGGTGCCAATTCTTTCTTCTATAAGGGTAAGCCTATTTTCTCTATCTGGACACTTGATTTTCTTTTGATTCTTGGAATTCAGAAGTTTTTGTTTGTTAGTTAGTTGGTTTGTTTGTTTTTCTCCAAATAAGTTTATTTTCTTTTTTCAGTGTTACAAGATTAATTGTTCATGCACCACACCCAGTGCTCCATGCAATACGTGCCCTCTGCAAATTTCAGAAGTTTTACCACTATTCAATTCTACCAGAAATTGGATTCCAGTATCTTATTTGATGGCATTTTTCAGCACAGGAAAATTTTATTCCGCCATTTTATTATCTACTGCTTTTGCAATATGCATTGTATTTTTTTACTTCTGGAATTCCTATTTCACAGAAACTGATGTGGATCAATGCTATAGGTTCTCAAACTTTTCTCTCATAATGTTCAACATTTTTTGCTCTAATGTTTGACAGAGATCTCAATTTGATTCTCAATATTGCTACTTCTCTTTTTAAAAAATTTACCGCGAAATATTTTAGACATACAAAGGAATTAAGATATTATTTAATAAACGCCTACGTATCTATCACCCAGCTTAAGAAAAAAATGTTATCTAGATAACAGAAAATCCTTTCTTTTCCTCCCTGAGATAACCTAAGTTTGGTATCTATCATTTTCATGGATTTCATTATATATTTCTACTTATGTATATAGCTACAAAACTATAGTTACAACAGTGTTCTGCATTTTTAAGCTACATATAATAATTATACTTTATATAATATTCTCTGCTTTCTGTACTCAGCATATTTCTAAAGGTATGCATTGAATATGGATACCACAATTCACTGATTTATTATGATTTATAACTATAAGTTCTTACATGGATATACCAGTTTATTTATCCACTCTCCACTTACCGGGGCTTAAGATTACTACCAATTTCTCATTCTGACAAACAATGCTGTTATGAACATCCTTATCCTTGTTTCTTTGAACATATGTGTGAATTTTTTATGTTTTTATAACTATGGCTCATAATCCATCAATAAAATCGCATTAGTAGGTCAAGGTCACAAATAGAATTAAAGAGAGGGAGACAAAAGGGAGAAGTGAGGAAGGAAGAAAATGCACAAAGGGATAAAGCATACAGATCAAAGTGTACTATATGGAGCAAGAGTAAATTTTGTTTCCTGAAAATTTGATTGCAGCTGTCATGGTCAAAACAGATGAATAAATAATGCTAAGGTATATACACGTATAAATGTAGAATTACTGAGTTGTTGGGGAAATGCACATCCAAATTCACTAAATATTGCCAAACTACTCTCAAAAAGTGGTTTTATAACTGGACAGCTATATGTAGAAGAATGAAACTTGACCATTCTCTTACACCATACACAAAGATAAACTCGAAATGGATAAAAGACCACAACGTGAGGCAGGAATCTATCTAAACCCTAGAGAAGAACATAGGCAGTAACCTCTATGACATTAGCCACAACCACTTCTTTCA